>JBBPBX010054202.1:7444-23559 GCA_038048925.1 Garcialebias charrua
AGAGAGAGAGAGAGAGAGAGAGAGAGAGAGAGAGAGAGAGAGAGAGAGAGATTCAGGTTGGTTTTCTTGGATCCGACTCAGCTTCTTTATGATGGAAGATTTGAAAAATGGCTCAATGGTGAAGCCATGTTTGCAGAAATGAATAATTAAATTAAACAGCACAGGAGCCTGTTATGATAGCACTCTTGTTTTTTTTTCTGCAGCACATCAGGCAGTCTTTCTCCACTGCATTAATCATAATCTAACACACAGTTTGGCACACATGTCTGTGAAAGGTCTGTTAAGTCATAAAGCAAATGTCACCCACATCATTAGTGATTTCAGCTCTCAGCTACTCTTAAAGCTGGGACAACAAATGTATTTTTCACCATTTACTTGTATTTATGATCCTATGGACACTGTTCTGATCCTCGGCTCGTATTAAGAACAATTTATTTTCTCTCTTTTTGGATGCCATACATTTAAAAAATTACACGTTTTAAAGACTATTATTTGTGAAATAAATGTAAAAGTAAGAGGATCATATTTAATGCATTGAAAATCATCAGACATTAAAAACGAATGATTCCGATGTAATCATAATTTTATTGTTTCTACCTCTGAATACAACAAAGGATTTTTGAAGCCTGCTTTGGTTTCTCCTTAACAATATGAGGTCATGGGAGAAAAAAGACGTTACCACATGGGATATTTCTATAATAATAAATTTTCAATCACTTTCTTCACACGGGTGAAATTATTCTTTGTAAAATGCCACTTTAGTGAGTTCATTGAAATGAGTTCACTTTAGTGTTTGCTTACGCTTTGTGCCCGTGTGTGTTTTTATTGCCACAGCCGTGTTACGAGCGGGTAAAGGACTGGCTTAATGACAACCTGGTGGCACTTTGGATCTTTGCTCTATGCACAGCACTTACTCAGGTAAGCTCAACTGTGAAGTTTTAGTAAACTAACTCCTTGATATGTTCAGCCTCAGAGGATTTCTGCCTCTGACATAAATACAGTTTGAACTGATACAACGTTAAGCACTAAACACAAGTTTTTGTGGCGAGCCTCTTGTATTACCACTGGAGACATAGCAGGACCTGACTCTGCAGTAAATTCTCTTATCTCCCCTCCAGCTGAGTGATTCGTGATGTGCTTCTGTAATCTGGGGGAGTGGGGTGGGGAAGACACCATGTGCTCAAAAGCATCAAGTGCAGAACTCTCCTCTGATGCTCCAGGCTGATATTATTTCTTTCGTCAATTTTTGAAAATCCTATGGAGCAAAAATGAAAAACGCTAAGAACGTGTAATTACTGCAGGATTTATCTCAATATCTGTGGTGCTGCCCACTGAGCCGCAGCTTATAACAACCTGTTCTCATTCCCAGGGCATCAAAGACTACAAAGGCTAGGAGAGTCACTCAGAGGCACTAGAAAGATACACTCACTGCAGAAATATTTGATGCTGGGATCAAATCCTGCCTTTGTAATATACAAAAAGAAAAAAAAAGATTATGACTTGTAGTTTTGATTTGCATCAAAACTAACTGGTTGAGTTTTCTTAAGACCATGGATCAAACTGGTGGAAAACTTTACATTTTGTCTTGCTCTATAAAGACTAAAATTCCTTAAAGGTGGGGTGACATGATTTTTTTATTATGCATCAACTTGCTCAAAATATATATATTTTTTATCATTTAAATATGTTCGTTTTTGCAAACAAAATGATAAATCACTTTAATTTTGCTTTAAAAGTGATTTTGAACTTCAAGCCGTGTTTAATCATGGGAAATCCGATTACACACGAACGCACCATCTGTGACGTAGTGTGAGGCAGAGCTCTGGGCTTGTCACAGTGCGCGTGTGAGCAGCTCCACATGAAGGTAAGTCTGATACAGCATCAGACCTAAATTAGATCCTGTTGTTTCTTGTTCCATCACCCAAACTATTTTCTGCTTCCCAAAATGAAGACAAATAGCTCAAATCTTCACATAGATTGATAAATTTGTCGGGTTATAAATTGTCCGCTATTAAAAAGACCAGAGCCCTCTGCCTCACACTATGTCACAGATGGTGCGTTCGCGTGTAATCGGATTTCCCATGATTAAACACGGCTTGAAGTTCAAAATCACTTTTAAAGCAAGATCAAAGTGATTTATCATTTTGTTTGCAAAAACGAACATATTTAAATGGTAAAATATATATATTTTGAGTAATTCTATGCATAGTAAAAAAAATCATGTCACCCCACCTTTAAAACATAAACATAGTCCAAAGAACAATTAGTATGCCCACATTCTTTTTTTTTCCTTCCAAAAAACATAACTTTGTGTGACTTAAATGTGTACATTTTTATCCATGAGGTTAAAGTCCTGATGGTTACATATGTCAAAGTGCCGGCCCCCGGGCCAGATCCGGCCCGTGAAGCAATTATTTATGGCCCTTTGGATGATATTTAATAACTATTAGATCCGGCCCGCAAGCCACAGCCGTCCGCTGGTGTTTTGTACACGGCACGGAGTCGATCAAACTATGGAATGGATTTTCGGAACGGAGTCGTGTCTCATGAACCCAGAGTAATGAGACCCGCCTCAAATTCAGGAAATCCATTCCATAGTTTGCAGCCAGCAGCTCCAACGTGCATACTCGGTGAGTAACATTTTAGCTAACAGTTAGCCAACTGTTCATCGTAACATGTCCGCTGTGTGGATGTATTTTACACTAAATACCATAAGACAGCAACGTGCAATGTCTGCAGAGCCATAGCGCCACTTTAAACCGCGCTCCAGTTAGTTCAGCGAGACGACACTCTCGCTGAACCGAGCAGCAGGACCCAGCCGCGCGTCCCGGTCTCGGATCATTCAGCCTGTCCCTCATTCGAGCTCCATGTCTTCAGCGGTGTGTTTTTTCTTGTTCAACCGCGTCTACTCCGACCTGATAATCTCGTAGGAGGGACAATACTCCCAGACTGAACAATAAAAACACACAGCTGAAGCAGAGAAGTTGCTGAACTTCATCATAATTAATGACCAACAGCTATCAGCTGTAGAAAATGAAGGATTTCACAGCTTCATACTTGCAGCCAACAGTAAACAATCATAAAAAAGTACAGTATATTAATAAAAAGTCACAAGACAGCTGTATGCCTAATCATTCAACCTTTATTTAGGCAGGTAGCTCTGCTCATGAAGTCACTTCAGCTTGCACAAGTGGCTTCATTATTCATCAGCAGTCAGAGCAGAGATAAACTTTCAGCTACATTTCCACCCCTCCTCTAAAATGTCTAAACGTAAGGTGGACACAGAGAACAGGGGTTTCAAGCCAGGTGGGAGGCAGACTACATGTTCATGGAATCAATCCTGAGGACTTCCTCAGCTCAGAGCCTAACCCCAAACATTGATGAACTTGTACAAAAGATGAGGCACCTCCAAGTATCAGGCTCAGATAAGAGCATCACAGAGCTGTAACAAATTTTCAGTTTTTAATTCAGTTAAATTTTTACATTTGTTTCTACAAGACATGATTTTTCTTTGAAGGAAGTATTGTTTTGGCTGTGTGCCATATATTTTTGTATTTTATTTTATTGTATTTTATTTATTTATATTTACTTTTCAGTTGAATGGACTCGGGGACAGAGCCATGAGAAAGAATACAACTGATTTGATTTATTTTCTTATTTTCCTATTTGAAAGTGGTGATCAGAAGGATCATAGAGCTGCACAATAATGCATTTTCAGTTTATAATGCATGCACTTTTATTTATGCATTTATCTTGATATTAAGAAACATATATATATATTTTTTTAAACAATTTAATTTTTTGCTGTTTGCCTGTTAAAAAATGTTTTATTAATTTAATCCTTAAATAATAGACAGTCTGTTAGGTCTTGGTTCAACAGGCTATGTGAAATCATTTCAATATGAACATTGAACCAGTCCGGCCCTTGGCTTGTAGCAAATTTTTTTTTTGGCCCTTGGTGTATTTGACTCTGACACCCCTGAAAATGGATGTGTTCTAGATTTAAACAAGAAATGTTAGTCAAAGTTTGTGTCTTTTATTTAAAGCACAAAATAACTCTTACAAATGTCTGTCATAAACTAGTTTGGGGACCCAAATGTCAGCACGCAGGATGCAAAATCAAATCAATAAAGTCCTGAGGTAGAAGAACATCTAAAAGCAGTGATAATTTCAGGAACACAAAGTTTGAAGCAAAACCTCTCCAGCCTTAAGATTATACTACGAAGCAAGTTCAGTAAAGCAGGGCTTTCTCTGAGCCTTGCTTAAAAATGCCTTAAACATTACTAAGAAACAAGTTACTACAACAGTGGTCCTGGTTTTATTTTAACTTAGAGCATGTTCATTTGTAAACTGGTTTGGTGTGTTGTTTGACCACTGACCAGTTGCCCCTTGATACACCAGTCCAATTAATAAAGAGGAAAAAGAAATGACTCGGTTTGCACTGACAATTTATAAAAAATACAATGGGTTGTGGCCTTTAAATGGAAAGTGAAGAATATAAAGATTCCAACACTAAAAACAAGAGATGCCATGTTTAGAAAAAACATGATGCAGAAAACTGTTTATTATTAATCCAAATCAATACGGCTTTTGTTTAAGATGGAAAAGAAAGATACAGTAATACACTTTTGAATCCACAGTCAAGAGGTTCATTTAGCACTGATTTGGATCCATAACGTGCAAATTACTTTATTGATCAAATCAAATGTGTTGTATACTAAATATTCTCTAATGCACAGAGGTACTAACAAACTACCTTTTGTATTAACTGTTTACCAGACATGAGAGGAAATCAGTACAAAATGTGAATAACATATGAAGCCATCTGGACGTGTTGTAACTTCATTTGTTTCTGATTACATTGTGTTTCAGAATCCATTGTTTTTTTATGCTTACAACAGTCTAACTACAGCTTCTTGGTGGCACATAACAGGGACTGTTTGGCTCATTAGTGTATTTACCAGCCACTAGGGAGCAAAATCCAGTGTAGCACTTTGGCCTGTCCCAAGCCTGTCCCAATGGTGAGGTTTGTGTCAGGAAGGGCATCTGACGTTAAACACTATTGTGAAACTAACATGTGAGTTTATCTAAGCGACGCTTTACTGGATCGATCAAGGCCCGGGTTAACAACGACCGCCACTGGTGCTGTTGACAAACAGGGTGCCGAAATTGTGCTACTGATGGTCAAAAAATATGAGGAGGGAAACATGTCAGGAGACAGAGGGAGAAGAGGAAAGTCATGAATTTAGGACCGAGAGTGGCAGCTATAAATGTGGGAACAAGGACAGGCAAATGGAGAGAACTGGCTAACATGATGCAGAGAAGGAAGGTAGATGTTTTATGTGTCCAAGAGGCCAAATGGAAGGGCAGCAAGGCTCGCAGCATTTTGGAATTGTTTAAACTGTTTTACCATGGTATGTATAGAAAGAGAAATGGAGTAGGGGTGGTCCTGAAGGAGGAGTTGACAAAGAATGTAGTAGAGGTGAAGAGAGTGTCAGGTAGGGTGATGTGCCTGAAGGTAGAAGTAGGTCTGATGCTAAACATCGTCAGTGGTTAGGCTCCACAGGTTGGATGTGATGTGGAGGAGAAACGGATCTGGATGAAGTGATGGAGAGTATTCCCAGGGAGGAAAGAGTGGTGATTGGAGCAGACCTGAATGGACATGTTGGTGAAGGAAAAAGAGGGGATGAGGAAGTGATGGGTAGGTTTGGTGTCAAGGAAAGAAACCAGGAAGGACAGATGGTGGTGGATTTTGCCAAGAAAATGGAAATTACTTTAGTCAACACATTTTCAAAAGAAGGAGGAACATAGAGTGACCTATAAGAGTGGAGGAAGGAGTAGACAGGTCAACTACATTCTGTGTAGAAGAGGAAACCTGAGGAAGATTGGAGACTGTAAGGTTGTGGTAGGGGAGAGCATGGCCAGACAGCATCGGATGGTTGTGTGTAGAATGACTGTTGTTGTGAAGAAGAGAAAAAGAGTAAAATCAGAAAATACCAAATGGTGGAAGCTGAGGAAAGAAGAATGTTGTGAGGATCCAACAATAAGTCAGGTCCTCTGAATGGTTTCTTTTTGTTAAAGCGTTTCGTCTTTCATCCAAAATACTTCTTCATTCCGAGGAGCCACACTCAGTCCCATAAGTAGCACACTCACCCAGTGGGCCAACCAGTTTGATGGTGATAAGATGGTTTCTGGAGTCTGCCCTTTCCCCCGTCGACTCCTCTGAGGCAGCCATGTCCAAAGTGATTCAAAACATCAAAGTTTGTGCTCAATAATCCAGTTAAAAATCCAACAAAGTTAAGTTGGACTCTGGACAGTTTCTTCGTGCTGAAACATTTTGTCTTCCATCCAAAAGACTTCATCAGTGTTGTGAGGAGTTCAGAGAGGAATTGTTAAAGGATCTGGGTGGTAAGAAAGAGCTTCCAGATGACTGGGCTACTACAGCAACAGCAATTCGAGAGACAGGTAAGAAGGTACTTGGTGTGTCATCTGGACACACAAGAGCATGAAAGAGAAAGAAGAGTAGAGATCATAGAAGCTACTGACCAGGAAGTTGGAAAGGTTAGTGAGTGTGAAAGAAGGTTCGATAATTTCATCTGGACCAGTTTCTTTAAGGGAGAAAGGTTTGAGATGAAACAATGTAACCTTCTTTTGTTAGCTACCTGAATGATTGAGCCTTCTGAACCATTTTGGCCTTGGTGTCCTCAGGCTGTTTCTGTGAGTAGCAAGTTGGCCAGCTTGCCTAAAACATTTGATTGTTATACACGATGACTGATATTTTTGGACAGATATGGGTCCTTTTGCATGTGTTAAAAGCCTGCTTCTGAGATTCCAACAGGAGGTTGGCTTGAAACACAACAATGAAGGCTACTTTTGGGACAGATCTGGTTGGCAGGCCACAGACTGATGAAGTCGACCTTGGAAGTATCAGTACAGACTCAATGGCTGACAAGGAAAAATAGTCTGCCTGAATAAATCAACAATTTTGGATTATATAAATCTGACTCCCCAAATCTGACTCCTCGGTTGGCCTCATAACAGGCCAACTTATCAATTTCTACTGGGAAATGTGTAAACTAAGGAAAAGCTTCATCTATCGCAGACCNTGCCTGAATAAATCAACAATTGTAGATTATCTGAATCTGACTCCCCGGTTGGCCTCTGAACAGGCAGACTTATCAATTTATCCTGGGAAATGTGTAAACTAAGGAAAAGCTTCATCTATCGCAACCCCCCTCCCCCCCTCTTCTGTGGAGTCTTATCAGAACTGTGCCAGCTGACCATCATCTTATCAGGACAATGGACTATCTGTTAGTGCTTCATGGACCGCCTCATCGTCAAATGCAAATGTAACATATTCATAAATGTGCTTGCTGGCAGATTTTTTTGATGTCTTAAATCGTGTCCTGTTAGGACAAGGTGTGAAGAGATCTTTTTTGTAATGCTACTATATCCTCTCCTAATGGTTTTGTCCATTCTGTAAAGGATAAGAAGGCCGCGCTTTATAGCAGCAGCTTCGTGCACTCCGCCCATCTTTTGGACGGTTGTACGGACATATTCTCATTGTATGTTGGTGCAATAATGATAAAGCTTATTCTGATTCTTCTGGATGGAAGACAAAACATTTTTCCCTTAGAGAAGCTGGTCCGGAGTAAATTATTTAACCTTCTTTTGTTATCTACCTGGATGATTGAGCCTACAAGCCTTTTTTGTTAGTGAGTGTGACATTCGGAAAGCTCTGAAAAGAACAAAGAAGGGGAAGACAGAAGGACCTGAGGACATACTATTGGAGATTTGTAAATGGTTACAAGAGATGGCAGTGGGGTTTTTGACTGAAATATTCAATGACAAAAATTGAGGGTGAGAAAATGTCTGACGCATAGAAGAGAAGTGTGCTGCTGCCCATTTTCAAGAACAAAGGTGATGTACAGAGTTGTAGCAACTACAGGGGAATTAAGTTGGTGAGCCACACGATGAAGTAGACGAGAGGTGACTATCTGTGAGCAGCAGTATGGTTTCATGCCAAGAAAGAGCACCACAGACACCATATTTGCTTTGAGGATGTTGATAGAGAAGTACAGAGAGGGTCAGAAAGAACTCCATTGTGTGTTTGTGGATTTAGAAAAAGCATATGACAGGGTGCCGAGAGAGGAGGTGTGGTATTGCATGAGGAAATCTGGAGTGGCAGAGAAGTATGTTAGACTGGTACAGGACATGTATGAAGACAGCAGGACAGTGGTGAGATGTGCTGTAGGAGTGACAGATAGCTTCAAGGTGGAGGTGGGATTGCATCAAGGATCGGCTCTGAGCCCCTTCTTGTTTGCTCTGGTGATGGACCGACTAACAGATGAGGTCAGGCAGGAATCCCCATGGACTATGATGTTTGCAGATGACATTGTGATATGTGGTGAGAACAGGGAACAGGTGGAAGAGAACTTGGAGAGGTGGAGGTATGCACTTGAAAGAAGAGGAATGAAAGTCAGCCGTAGTAAGACAGAGTACATGTGTGTGAATGAGAGGGAGGCCAGTGGAACAGTGAGGCTACAAGGAGCAGAGGTCACAAAGGTGCAACTGCCAGGAAAAAGACACAGAGGAAGGCCAAAGAGAAGATCTATGGATGCAGTTAGAGAGGACATGGAGGTAGATGGAGTGAGGACAGAGGATGCAGAGGACAGAGTGAGATGGAGGAGGATGACTTGCTGTGGCGACCAAAATCCGAAAGAAGAAATCATAGGGGTCTAAACCATTATATGTAAAGGNNNNGCCCAACCCCACATTAAAAAAAACTTTCATTTGGACACCCCCACCCCACTTTTACTATAAAACTAAAAATGTGTTCATTCTGCGCTGCTTTTCTCTTTGTGAACAAATTCATTCCACTTGATTATCAGGAGAATACTCAAACCATTAGAAATCCACTCCAGGTTTTCCTGGTTACCTCCAATTCTCCACCAGCCTGCACTGTTTCTCTTCTGAGTCTCCTGCTGCCTTGGCAGAGAGGAGATGAAGACACCTCTGTGTTGATCGCTTCCCAGTTTAGCAAATTTAGTGTGGGCAGTTGTTGACCGGGCGTTGATCATAAACATATATACATGGTTAGGAGGATGTTTGAGAGAAGTGCAGCGCTACGTCTGTAGCATCTTAGCTTAGCATTAGGACATAGCATTAGGACATAATCTCCTTCACATTCCGAGAACCAAATTAAGGACCATGGGAGACCGGGCTTTCAGTGTGGCTGCCCCGCCTGTGGAACTCTCTTCCTGACTGCCTGAGAGCTCCACAGTCACTGGTTGACTTTAAGAGCGGCTTGAAGACCTTTCTTTTTAACCGAGCATACTCTGCCTCCTCATGATTCTATCTTTGATCTTAGTTGATACTGTTATTGATTTTACTTGTTTTATTACTTGTTTTATTGACATTTAATTCTGTTGCACTTTGTAGCACTTTGAGATTTTCATTAATGAAAAGTGCGTTATAAATTAAATTCATTATTATTATTATTATTATAGCATTAACTGTGACGCTGTAAGACGCTGCAGTTGTAAAAGTTGCTGTGTGTTAAAGTGCAATAAAGTATAAATGTCTTTAAAACCCCACACCTTACTGTCCTCAAGCTTCATGAGAAACATCTTTTAGATGAGTAGTGTAACACAAGTCAAAAAGTTCAGTGGTGATGATGTTTATTTCTCTATAAACACAAATAGTGCTGATCTGAAGTGCATTAAAGTTAAAATGTCTTTAAAACAGCTGAATTTACACAAACTTGGTGAGAAACATGCTTTAAATGGAATTAAAGTTAGGAAATCTAGATGAAATGTTGCTTTTTTTGTACACTAGTGAAAAAAATTGCGCAATGGTGCACGTGCATGTGTGTACGTGCACACACATACACACACTATAGTGTCCCCCCCTCATTATAGATGCTTCTGACACCCATGGAAGAAATGTACTGTATTCACATCTCCAAAGTTTATTTTGTTTTTGTTTTTAGTTTTTTGCTAAAATTCATGCAAGTATGAATAAAACAAATAGATGTTCTGGTCAAGCCTGAATATCTTTACTTGAGAGTAGAATGGTTAGGCATATTTATTTAATAGACCAAGACTAAATGAGTAAAAGAAAATAGGAGCTGTGGTAGCTCAGTGGTTAGTGCCACAGCCTCATAATCCCGAGGCTGCAGGTTCAGGCATTTGGGTTAAAACAATTGCCAACTTTTTTGTGCAAGGTTTTTTTTCTGTGGCAACTCCTGCAAAAAAAGAGCAGCTAAAAAAATTAAAATGAAATGTCATTAAGCGTGCTGATTGGCATAAATTTACGGCAGTATTATTTCCATGTTATTTTTCATTTTAAATTTGTTTGTTTTTTCATTTGTTTTTAGTTTTGCATCACTAGGCAGATCTATAATGATGATAATGCTATAGACCTTTTACCAGTTGACGTCATCGCGCATGCGCACTCGCATTTTTCGAGAATCAACCGGAAGCTGGGGGCAAACGCTGCCATAGTACTGGAGTGTTTTCATTANCCCCAAAAAAAAAAAAAAAAGTTAAAACCCTGTTAGAGATGCCGTTGAGGGCATCGGAAGTAAACTGGTTCAAACACGACTGTGTGCTGAAAAATGTATAAAATCACATGTTCATGAGCAGTTCAATAAATGAAACAAATGTTTATTAATAAGATAAAAAACCTTGGAGCATTTAAAAAAAATTCAAGGCTGTTGCTTAATTTATTTACACAGCGACACATGAGCATACACAGGCCACTGTTGCACTGGGCTGTTTAAAATTTAAAGCTCATTTTTGCACAAAAATGATTTGGTCCACATTAGCATTTTTATGCCATTTCTTATTCAACAGTTAAACAGATGAACCCTACAATTTTACAGAACCGCTCATTCTTTTCTCTCTACCCAGTTAAACACCAGTCCGACCATTCAAAATGTATATCCATTGAAATGTAAGTTCTGAAAACAAGTACCGGTATAACCATCTTCAAGTGGGGGTATTACTTATGATGTATTCAGGTTTACTAAAGATTTAAACTGCTGACAGGGAAAGCATGATCTTCTTGGAAATCTTGGGTCCTGGGATTCATGAGGTTCTTACTATGAGAAGTAAAACGTTGTTCCAGAATCAGAAATCCTCTGTCAATACAAACAGCACTCTCTGACAGCAGGGGATTCCCACAGCAGGACCGTACACTCCGCCGCACTGCTAAAACTGATCAGGCAGCTTGAGGAACAAGACAAATGAGCTTAAAGTATTGACCCATCCTCCAAACTCGCCAAATCCCAATCCAATCCAGAATCCTACCGAATGTGCTGAAAAGAATTATAACTATGCAACTTCTTGACATCAGAAGGTTTGGAACTTCTTGACATCCTGCTGCCAAACACTGCCGCGCAATCTGTCAGTACCTGACAAGTAACAAATTAGATTTGTTTAATGCTACGTAATAAATCTAGTACAGTTTGTGTTAAAGAAAACAATGCTTTGTTGCAGTTTTAATCAGTGGTGGGATGTAACTACCGGTAAGTACAGGTACTTTGTTACTGTACTTAAGTACATTTTTCATGTATATACTGTACTTTACTTAAGTAGAATTGAATGTGGATACTTTTACTTTTACTCCACTACATTTTACATGAAGTATCTGTACTATCTACTACACTACATTTCTATAATGTGTTGTGTTACAAGTTGCATTCACGTTGCAGTTTTTGGATTTATCGTTAGTTTGAAAGTAACTGATGTCGAGAGGGGAGTTGGTCCATTGAATCACTGCAAAGTGGACAGGTAACATTAGACCCACCTTCAAGAAGAGCTGGACCAATGACGTATATTCTAGTACTGTATAAACGTCATTGAGCTGGGAGCACCCACAGCACCACTAACACACCCAAAATGGATTCCACCACAGAGACTGAGCCAGAAGATACACAACACCCATGACCTTATTGAAAGACTATTGAAAGACTATTGAAATATTATTGAAAAACTGTTCAGTACAGCAGGACAGATTCTCTCTCCCAAAAGAGACAGATTGAACAAAAACATTTTTGAAAACCAACTTCTTCTGAACATGAACAAGAAATTCTTGCTACAATATTAAAATGAGTCAGTTCATGGGATGTTAGGAGACAAGAGATGTCTTCAAATGACTCAACACTCGGGTCCAAGTTTTGAAAATGGGGTCAGGAAGTTAAAATATTTTCAATATTGACTCATTACAAGGTCGACGACAGTATTTTAACTAGAGTTGATGACAAACTGGAGTTGAAATGATCAGAGCCTGTTCCTTTGTTAGGTCTAATGCTCCTTTTTTCTGTCAGACAACTTTTACTTAAATGTTTTTCCTGCAGTTAAAATGACACATTGGATTTGCTTTCGTGTTAAATAAAAACTTTCAAAGGTATAATCATTCCTCTTTCTTATTTTGCTTAATGACATTTAACTCTGCAGGTCATCCCTGAAATACTGACGCACAGAATCACAAGTCCAAGTGTGAACTGTGTCACAGAGTAAACATAATAAAAACATGTACAGTATTATCTGCAGTATTGTTCATTAAAATGGAAAAACACTATTAATGTATTACAGAAAATATACACACGGTATGCACACTTAATGATATTGTAGACCATTGCATTAGGTAATGCATTCAGCAAGTACTTTTACTTTAATACTTTAAGTATTTTTTAAAGCAAGTACTTGTTTACTTTTACTTAAGTAAAACATTAATATGGTACTTCTACTTTTACTAGAGTACATTTATGTCTGTTTATTTGTACTTTTACTTAAGTACCGTATTCTCCGGCGTATAAGTCGCACCTTTTTGCACCTTTTTGCCTACATTTCTAAGCCCTGCGACTTATAGGCCGGTGCGACTTATACGTCGATTTTTCCAACATTTTGGTCATAATTTGACTTTGGTCAAAAACTCCAAAAATGGTGCAGTACCAGTTTCGGCCGCTATGGGCGCTAAGAAACCCTTTACAGTACCTACACTGTTGACATCTGCCTGGTCCAAAAATGGTGCAGTGACACAGAAGATGAAGACTTCAATGGTTTTGAATAAATAAATAAAAACCATAAAATAAATACAGTATCTGTTTCTGTCATCATTTTAAACTGAGACACGTTTTTTACTGTAATGTCAGCTAATAAAAATATATTTTTATGTGTTTATCTTTAAAGATAAATGATGAAAGACACAAAATATAATATAATCTTGTCAAAAGTCCTTCCAAACAATTTGGCAGCCAGTCCAAAATAATGTTCATTTATTAATTAAGACACATCAAACAAAATACTGTAGTTTTTATGTGATAATCTTGAAGAAGGCTAAGATTGGGCCTTCAGCTGAAGCAGGTGGAGCAGCAGGAGCTGAGGTGGGGGAGGAGGAGGAGGAGGAGGAGGGGGAAGACTCTGACAGCCCCGGTGAGGAAGATGAAGCAGCGCTGAACCCCATTCATCAGTCGCTGGCAGAACTCTTTGCCAGTGACACAGAAGATGAAGACTTCAATGGTTTTGAATAAATAAATAAAAGCCATAAAATAAATACAGTATCTGTTTCTGTCATCATTTTAAAATGAGACGTTTTTTTACTGTGATGTCAGCTAATAAAAATATATTTCTATGTGTTTATCTTTAAAGATAAATGATGAAAGACACAAAATATACCAAAAAAATGTTCATTTATTAATGAAGACACATCAAACAAAATACTGTAGTTTTAATGTGATAATCTTGTCAAAAGTCCTTCTAAAAAAATTGGCAGCCAGTCCAAAATAATGTTCATTTATTAATGAAGACAGATCAAACAAAATACTGTAGTTTTAATGTGATAATCTTGTCAAAAGTCCTTCCAAACAATTTGGCAGCCAGTCCATTTTGGGCAAAACACCAGCTCACGTGAGGTGCGACCTATAGGCCGGTGCGACTTATAGGCCGGTGCGACCTATACGTTGATTTTTCCATTTAATTTGGCATATTTGGCTGGTGCGACTTATACTCCGGTGCGACTTATAGGCCGACGAATACGGTACAGTGTTTGAGTACTTTCTCCACTGGTTTTAATGACTTAACAGTTTATGACAACAAGAGCTGCAAGGCAAAGTCAGGAGACCAGATCAAAACTTTTTTCGAAAAAAGTTTTAAATTGTTGTCCTAAAGCCACTATCTCACTGCTGTGACTTCGAAAAAAGTTTTAAATTGTTGTCCTAAAGCCACTATCTCACTGGGCTGTGACTGCTGGCAACTATAACTGTGAGCAGAAAATGCAAAGAGGTCTCCAAAATGTCCCAAAATGTTGGCTGGGGTTCACAAGTTTCTTGTGGGTCATGGGGCTTTGCTCTTGTGTGGCTGGAATTTCGAACGTTTGAAAAATAAAAATAAAAGATCAACACAAATGTATTTTCAAAACAGTCACAGAGTTGGTGTCTGGAGCCTCTCAAACTCTTCTCAGTTCAGTTTCCACGAGTCAGAAAGTGTGGCGTGTGAAACAACAGGAAACTGAAGAAACTAAACTGTGACTGATTGGAGACGTTAAGACATTGTTTTGAATGCTTTTGTCCCTTCACTCACTGAATAAAACGTGCCTGGAGCCACAAAACCTGCTACAACTGTGATCATCAACTGATGGCCCATGGGCCACTGAGTTTGTTGAAGTGGGGCTTTTCTGGCCAGTGGTGGTGACATCATAAAACTAAAATTATATAATGAATTTTAACATTTATTGATATTTTTACATTTTAAGACAAAAAAAAATACCATATCATGAAAAAAAGGAAAATAAATATAGTTTATACCATCCATCATCATACAAATTCAAACACTGAACTCTGCAGGTCTATGTGAGGAAGAATAAATAAGTAATAGGCAGGGCTGCAGTAGAGCAGTGGCCAGTGCTGCAGTCTTGCAATCCTGAGGTTGTGGGTTCAAGTCCAGGTTGTGTCAGGAAGGGCATCTGGAGAAAAACAAACTGCCAAATGTTTCATGTGAGTGGTGATCCCTGAAGACAGGAGCAGCCTAACTTACTAAGTAGCTAATAGTTTCCTGCAGAATGAATAAAGCTCTTATTTTGTGTTACTAGTAGTTATCGGGGGAGGGGGGGAACTGCCAAAACTAGCATTTTCTGTTGTGGGTGTAAAAATCAATAGTTAAATTTCATTAAGTTTTGGTCAAAGCTTCAAAGAGCTGCCAATGAGGGAATAAAGAACCACATGTGGCCCCAGAGCCTTGTAGACCCCTGGACATTTGCATTACCGGGTACTGATATATAAACGCTGTGACTTTTGGTCCAAATCCTGTCATAAATGTCAATGCAGTGTGATCTCAAATAAGAGTTTAGGTCTGATGTCACAATTGTGTATCTTCAGCTTGTCGCCATAATTGATGTGTCTATGGATTATGTCATAAAATGGGGGAGCAAAATCAGGAAATCGAAGACAGAAAATAATCTGCTCAGGAACATGACTGGATGATGTAATGGAAACTTAAATCCACAGAGCAGAATCATAGACTGAATCCCCAGCAGAATTTGACCATTGAAGTGCATTTATTAAGTAAAAGTTCAACTGAGACACACATTTACTTTAACGTTGAGTAAACAAATTAAATGTTTTTATGTGCTTATTTTGTTAAATTTCGAAAAATTGCACAGTGAATCCTCTCATGCACGCGCCTATTTCCGCGTATCGGCTTTTGAAATGCAACTGATTTGAGCATCAAAGTGCAGTTATTAAGAAAAAGTTAGACTGAGACACACCTTTGATATAATTTTGAGTAAATAAATAATTGTTTTTAAGTCTTAATCTTGAATTCTTGTTAAAGTCCTCCCATGCACGCTCCCACGGCCGACATTTGGCAGCCCATCGATTTTTGGCACAACACCAGCCCACATTTACAGGTTCGCTCCACATTTCCGAGTCGTCAGGGGTGACGCGTATCAAACTTGATGTGTCAGCAGTTACGCATAATAGATGCAACGTATTCAATTTAACTTCAAAATTCAAAAAGACTTGATTAATCCCAGAGGGAAATTAAGTGTTGTTGTAGCTCTTCATCCTGGTTTCATTCAAGAGTTGTTAGATGCTGATAGCTGTGGGCAGGACA
>JBBPBX010054203.1:0-23559 GCA_038048925.1 Garcialebias charrua
AAAGTGCGTTACAAATTAAATCCATTATTATTATTATTAGGACTTGAATTGAGAATCACAATTTTATATACAAATTATACTACAGTGGACGTATAATAAACCTTTTTCTTTTTTTACCCCACTTTGGTATGTGCGGAGTTATTACAGCCATCGTATTTATAGTCGCAGCGGAGAGTAGGGGGGCGCGGACCGGATTCTTCTTCCTGGGTGGGGCTTAACAGAAAATAATTGAGAAGCACTGCCGTAGGTCGAGGGTTACCTGTAATGAAAATATGTTTGAACCCAGTTGAATCAGTTTCTGTGTCCTCCTTAGATGTGACCCTTATTTTTTTGGGGTGGGTTGTAACAATAACTATGTGACACAACAATCAACATTATTATTGTGTAAAACATGTCACAATAACATAAAATACAATTGTTTTTTTGTTTTTTTTCAAAAGATCAAAAGGAATTTTGCCAGCAAAGCTGAAGTTCTGCACACCTTCCTAGGCAGAGTCTGTGTTGACAGTCAGTGCTGGGGGTTGGGGTTAAGGCAAATTAAAGTCCATGACCCACCATGTTTTCAAATTGCATCGCCATTAATATTTATTAGTTTATTTAAAAATAATACAGGAGCGTTTATTTATATTGTAGAGAAATAACGCTAAATGTGTTATTTCATGATTTATAGAGCTTTGGAGCGTGACGTCACTGGTCCACCGCGCACAGCATTGTGGGTAGTTTTTTTTGTAGTTTTTTGTCGATCCGCCATTTTTCCTGCCTTGCTCGTATTTTGTTCGAATCAGGTTTCAACAGCTTAGCAATGGTCCTAAATTGCTGTGTAATAGGATGCAATGTCCGTTCACACGACAGAAAAGGTAAAAAAATAGAAAACGGACTCTCGTTTTATAGTTTCCCTACCTGGAAACAACGCGAGGGCGAGCTTGTGTCGGCCATAACAAAAAGGAGGCATGGATATCAGCAGTGAGACGTCCTGATGTAACGTTCTCCAACATCACAAGATACATGCTTGTTTGTTCCAGACATTTCCATTCAGGTGAGTATTTTAAATCAGTTTACTGGAGTTGTGCCATTTTGTCAAGGTGTATCATGTTTTGGTCGAGTTCAGTGCATAGTGGGTCAACCAAGTTTAGGTCGGACATCTGTGTTATTTTAAAATAAACTGTTTAAAGTTGATTGTGTTGTCACATTGACTGTAGCATATTGTTTTTTATTATTAATTTATTTCTTTATTCATTTTATCAAAATAAATACCCAACAAAGACAAAAAAAAGAAAATATAAAATGAAAGGCAGCAGAAAGAAGAAACTATCTTATTATATCTGCCCCTTTTCCAAACAATCTATTCAAAGAATAATCTATAAGTAACAAAAAATGAGTAACTCATCTCAATTTTCAAATTTCAACATATTACACATTAAAGCGCTTCATCTTTTAACAAAATGTGTCTGAATATTTAAGGGTAGTACATTGTTATGACATTTATACATCACCATTAAAATAAGGTAATCTACTAATGGAACTTCAGTAATTTCAACTAAAAAAATAATATACTAGATGGATGACAGTAATGTTTTCTGGCAATAATTATATTACTGATCTGCGTTCTCTTCAAGGCAAATCTTCTTATGAGATGGATGAGTCAAATCCCGACTGGGCTCCAACACTGCACTTGGGACACTCCGAGGTGAAAGTGTCAACATCAGACCGACATGCTCGTCGATTAAAGACAAGGGGAAGATGAAGGCCAGGAAGTGATGGAAAGGCAAAATCAACAAGCAGTGTCTGCGGTGGAAACCCCACGAGAGGACATCACTGTCGCTGCAGATGGGGAGGAGGAAGATGAACCAGCAGCAAAAAGGCGACAAACAGAATGTCAGTTGTGCGAACAAAGAAGAGCAGAAATTAATCGTCTCTTACAGGAAAACAGGGAGCTCAGGTCAGAGCTGAATAAAAAACAGCTAGACAAAGAATTTCTTAGGGGTGACACAAAAAAGTCAGGTACTATACAGGACTTCATTGCTTTGCCGTATTGTTGTCATTGTTTGAATTTGAAATGAAACAGATCCATTTTGAAGTAAACATTTGATGTAATTAAACATTTCCAGTAAATGTGATGAACGTGTGAGTTAATACATTTTATAGAAAACACACAAAAATGTGCAAATATAAGTCAACAGCATGTTTTACATAATTATGTCTCCCTTGAAGTACAAGCTCTGAGAAATATCTTTAGGAAGCTTCATGCTTTCTGTAGACGTCCAGCCATGTCTGTGTGGTCCACACAAGGTCACAGTGGTTTGATTATGCACCTGTGCAGAGTGGGTGATGCTTCTGCAGGTGAACTTCATCTCCTGCCTCCAGCTGCTGGATGCTGCATGTCTTGTATCTGTGAGGGAACTTTCTCCAGGCAGCAGCGATCACACTGAGTCCATCAGGAGATGCTCCAAGTTCAGGAGTTGGTGTTTATGATGAAACCACATGCTTTAACTTTAAGATTTTTTTTACTGCTAGCTGTATTTTAATGTAGGTGTTTTGATGATTCACACACCATTTTATTTCTGTGTGTAGACACACTGTTACTCAGCATGACCCACGGTGTTCTGGTGGCTCAGAGTCAGAGCAGAACCTGTGAACACAATTAAAATGGTGAATGAAAAGACAATCTATAATATACAGTATATATATGCATCTTAATACATATACTGTATATAGTGATTATAGTAATCTAATCAAGATTTGAAGTCTACATGTTATTAGACATGCTCAAGTCATTAAAAATAAGGTAATTTTCAACTTGGACCTTTGTAATTTAGTTAAAAAACATACTTTAAAAATCAAGTGTTCTCAGTTTTTAATACTCCTAGCATACAGAAGGTTGTTTGATTCTGAAAGAAATGTAAATTAATAATTTATGTACAATTAAGGAGCCAAAAACAACGTACCTTCAACGTATTTACAATCTGGGGGCTTTAAAAATGTCCAAATCATCTACCCAGCTGTTCATAGATTGGACCAGCTCTCCCAGTGATTTGTAATTATAAAAATTATTTGTGGTGTAAACACTGACACAGACCAGGTCTGCTAAAATGACTGGGAAGGGAATGTCAGTGGAGGTAAGTATTACTCCGGGTCTCTGCTCCATTTATTTATTTATTTCAAACGGGCAACATTTCCAATTATACCGATTTTTTCCATGTAGTTTTTTTTTCTCACCTGGGAGAAGCTTATTAGGATACAGTCCACTTTATTTTGCCTGCTTTTCAGAATCGTGACGGAAGATACAGCGCGAAAACAATGGAAAATCTCCTGAATTTCTTTTATTTTTTATGAAGACAACAAACATGGCGGTCGAGACGGGAACGCCCCGACACGCCCCCACACAGTGACGTCTGCTCCAAAGCTCTATAGCAGATTTTAGCAGAAGCTCCGGGAAGATCTGCCCCTCTCCAAATATGGGCATTCACATCACTAAAGATTCCGCCTTGGAGTTACAGGCGGAGTTATAATAAGCCTTCATCAACTTCCATGACCGCTGCTCTAAGAGAGGAAAAAAAAAAGAGAAGCGGTCGCTCACTGATGTCTGTCATATTCTGAGCAGCATCCACGTAGACATACTAGTTTAATTCGCTTGATCGCGACAAATTCATTAATTTCCGCATCGGCTTTTTATTCTCTCCCCTGACCAGACAGGTCGGGATACAGAAAGGCAGCCGCGGCGCGGAGCTCTGAGCGCGCGTGCTTCCCCGTGCTCTCCCGTGCTCTCCGTGCTTCCCCGTGCTCCAGCAACAAGGCTGGGACAGAACCGAGCCCCGGCACGAACTTCAAAGCTGACGCAGCGGAACGGGGAGCCAGGGAGAAGACGGGAGAAGCCGCGCGGCTCGCTCCTCTCTGGGCAGAGGAGAGGAGAGCAGCCAGCAACAGTCGCAGCGGTGTTATATCTTATTAAAAAGGTCTATAAAATAAATAAAAAATAAAAACAGAGCACTGGTCCAGCTGTACACAAAAATGCACCAGGAAATATGCAGTTTTACTCTCACTCTCATAAACCTCCATGGAAACTCATCCCTTCCTTCTGGGTGGAGACGTGACAAAAGTCACTCCACACTTCGACACTTTTCGGCCGCGTTTCCGGATTCATTCGGGACTCGTTTTTTTTTTTTTTTTTTTTAACCCTCGCCTGGCCCAAATGCAAAAATGAAAATAGACGAAATATTCTACTACAGTAATAGTTCAATATGGTGAATTGTTACTGTCATGGTGGGTGTTGTCCTTTAATGTAAATGAACAGCAATTGTTAACACCCCCAGGTAACACTTCTGGAATGGGGACATTCTTCTAAATCTTTGAGACCTGTTTTCTCCCTAATCTTATTTGCAGATTGCCAACATTGAAATGGCTTTATCTTCTTCATTTTTTTTTTTTTTGAGTGCCATATGCTTCGTATCATCGGATAGCTTAGAACCCACACTTTCAGATTCTGTAAATAACTCAAAATGACCCAGGGGAGACTTGTTCCTGGTTTTGCCATGGCCATTCACATATAACCAAATTTGACTTAATCCTCTGTTTGATTATGGGTTACATACGGTCATGCTATCACATGAAGTTGCATTAAGGGACAAAAGTAGTACTGTAACCTTATAAAGATGCACAACCCCAAAATAAAGTAGGACAAACTCACTCTTAGAACTGGACAGGAGAGGGAGAGCTTCTTCCTAGGGGCTTTGGGGGCTTGTTTTTCCTGAAACACATAAAGACATCTTTCTGTTGGCATGATGAATCATAATGTCAATATTCAGATTGTGGAAGATAAACAAAACAAAATAAAAACAAGACAAAATAAATACAAAACTAAATTCACCAAACTCCTTGTCAGTAGTGCCTGAGTCGGTGCTGGTAGTCTCATCTGTAGACTGGTCCAGAATGATTGTTGAGTCGCTCGAAATGGCTTCATCTGTGTCAGAGGGCTCATCAAGACGGCGTCTCTTTGAAGAGCTGTAAAGATTAGCCAATTAATCAATTCCAACAAATGCTGGCCAACATCATCATATGTTATTAAGTCTACTAAAGCTACTGACATATTTATTATTGAGGAAATGAATCGTTAGTTGCAGCTTTACCTCTTTGATTGTCTCCCACTCTGAGATTTTTTTTAGGGGACCTCACATTCTGCAATCTTTGGTTTAGTTGCGCAAACACAGTGACCTTAAGAACACATTAATTACATTTTTTAAATCCTCAATAAAAATGTGCAAAATAAAAAAACTGGTCATCTTTGATATCTGAAATTTGATAGTTCAATCAAATTTAGATTCACATCTGCAGCTAACAACTGAACACATTTTTGTTGCTGTCTCAAAGTAGCTGTACATGAATGGATGGGAGACATGCATTTAGAGACAAACCAGCAATAACAATTATATGCATTATTGATTTTAAAATTGTATTGTTATTCAGTTTTAATACAAATATAGTGTGGTATTGTTGGTATTAACTGAGATATGTATTAATGTTCATAGCAACAGCAAATCATAAAAGAGTAGGGTTCTCTCCATTGTATTATTGCAATATTTTTAATAATTTATAGCCAAGGGTTAGCCTGGCCCTCGCCATTCCTGCACAGCTCCGCTCAATTCTATTTCCCTTCACTGCTGGGTCTGGGATTTGTCTCATAGACAACGATTTCTCCGGTCGATTTTTGACCGGACCAATCAGAGAACAGAAGGCAGATTGGCGGATTACCGGACCAATCAGAGAACAGAAGGCGGAGTTTTGAACGACGTTGACTGACGTCGTCAGTTAAAATGGCTGCCGCCACGAAGGAATTTTCCAGAAAACAAGGTAAAAAACTATTATTTCTTTCCTGAGAAAAACTATATTTCTTAGCTGACGTTATATCAGAGCTTAACAGTTCCTAAATCAATTCACAAAATGGTCAAATCTGCTGGATTTAAATAGTTTCGGTTTGACATTTTCCAAACAGCCTCAGGGTGCGCTACGAAAATAAATGATAAAAAATCGAATTTTATCTCAAATGTTTCATCCAGGCCAACAGTCAGTAAATTAAAGACATATAATTACACACTGGTAGCAGAAAACATATCCACCGAGTGGTTTCTGAGCTTTTTATCTGAATAGCCTGGACCTCGCCAGGCTAAGCTAACAAAACTCCGCCTTCTGTTCTCTGATTGGTCCGTTCAAAAATCAAACGGAGAAATCGTTTTCTATGGGAGGAATGCCAGACCCTAGTCAGAAGCAAAGTGAAGGACAGGGTGTGGTTTTAACCAGGCTAGCCAAGGGTAGCAAAATTCAGTTTTTTTTCTTTTGGCGCCGGTGGAGAATGTCCAGTTAGCATTTAGCAACATGTCCAGTTAGCATTAGCAACATAGCACTCCCCTACACTAGCGGCTACCGCTTGGCTCTCACACACACATACACATCACTAAAGACGTTAAAACTTTTATTTAATATTGGTATGATCATTACAACAACTTTTGTCCATGTCTCAGTCTACATCACATATGTCAAAGTGCCGGCCCGCGAAGCAATTATTTATGGCCCCCTGGATGATATTTAATAACTATTAGATCCGGCCCGCAAGCCACAGCCGCCCGCTGGTGTTTTGTACACGGCACGGAGTCGATCAAACTATGGAATGGATTTTCGGAACGGAGTCGTGTCTCATGAACCCAGAGTAATGAGACCCGCCTCAAATTCAGGAAATCCATTCCATAGTTTGCAGCCAGCAGCTCCAACGTGCAGACTCGGTGAGTTAGCTAACAGTTAGCCAACTGTTCATCGTAACATGTCCGCTGTGTGGATGTATTTTACACTAAATACCATAAGACAGCAACGTGCAATGTCTGCAGAGTCATAGCGCCACTTTAAACCGCGCTCAAGTTAGTTCAGCGGGATGACACTCTCGCTGAAACAGCAGCAGGACCCAGCCGCGCGTCCCGGTCTCGGATCATTCAGCCTGTCCCTCATTCGAGCTCCATGTCTTCAGCTGTGTTTTTTTTCTTGTTCAACCGCGTCTACACCGACCTGATAATCTCGTAGGAGCGACAATACTCCCAGACTGAACAATAAAAACACACAGCTGAAGCTTGGAGCTCAACAGAGAAGTTGCTGAACTTCATCATAATTAATGACCAACAGCTATCAGCTGTAGAAAATGAAGGATTTCACAGCTTCATACTTGCAGCCAACAGTAAACAATCATAAAAAAGTACAGTATATTAATAAAAAGTCACAAGACAGCTGTATGCCTAATCATTCAACCTTTATTTAGGCAGGTAGCTCGTGCAGTCACTTCAGCTTGCACAAGTGGCTTCATTATTCATCAGCAGTCAGAGCAGAGATCAACTTTCAGCTACATTTGCACCCCTCCTCAAAAATGGCTAAACGTAAGGTGGACACAGAGAACAGGGGTTTCAAGCCAGGTGGGAGGCAGACTACATGTTCATGGAGGTAATCAATCCTGAGGATTTCCTCAGCTCAGAGCCTAACCCCAAACATTGATGAACTTGTACAAAAGATGAGGCACCTCCAAGTATCAGGCTCAGATAAGTGAGCATCACAGAGCTGTAACAAATTTTCAGTTTTTAATTCAGTTAAATTTTTACATTTGTTTCTACAAGACGTGATTTTTCTTTGAAGGAAGTATTGTTTTGGCTGTGTGCCATAGATTTATGTATTTTATTTTATTGTATTTTATTTATTTATATTTACTTTTCAGTTGAATGGACTCGGGGACAGAGCCATGAGAAAGAATACAACTGATTTGATTTATTTTCTTATTTTCCTATTTGAAAGTGGTGATCAGAAGGATCATAGAGCTGCACAATAATGCATTTTCAGTTTATAATGCATGCACTTTTATTTATGCATTTATCTTGATATTAAGAAACATATATATATATATATATATATATATATATATATATATATATATATTTTTTTTTTAAACAATTTAATTTTTTGCTGTTTGCCTGTTAAAAAATGTTTTCACTTGAAATTACTGACAGATCCATAAGAAAATATTGTTTTATTAATTTAATCCTTAAATAATAGACAGTCTGTTAGGTCTTGGTTCAATAGGCTATGTGAAATCATTTCAATATGAACATTGAACCAGTCCGGCCCTTGGCTTGTAGCAATTATTATTTTTTGGCCCTTGGTGTATTTGACTCTGACACCCCTGGTCTACATTGTAAACAACTTTGTATAAATACGTTACATCTTAAGGTCGACACAACAGCATCATCTAGCAGCATGCTGTTGGCTAATTCCTAGCTAGCTAGCTCGCCCCGCTTCTTTTCATTTTGCGTCAATTGCAACGTTGGGCTATAAAAAACACGATTAAACATCGATAAGAATGTGTAATGCGCATCACAAAGACAGAAACTCTTTACAAATAATTTTATCGTACTTGAGAAAAGGTAAGAGCTTACCTCACGTCCACAGTAAAAGGCTTTACTAAAAGTCCAAGATGGCGTGTGCGCATGCGTACTGCGCGGCAGCAGAGAGCCTTCTTCTGTGAGGTTTTACGGCAGCTTACATCCTTCCGGTGTATTACCGCCATCTTCTTCTTCCGGCACTCGGCAAGGCAGGTCGCATATCTTTCTGCTCTTCCCTCCCCTAAGTTTTTCCTACTCCCTGCTTGCTTTTCGTCTCGTCTGCGACCCTTCAGCGCTCACTCGAACCAATATGGAATTAATAAATTGGGCTGTTTCTTCAATGGATAAGATTTTTTCCACGAAGCGGACCGTGCCAGGAGAAGCTGTCTGTCCCTCCGACACACACGCGGCTGGATACGTGCTGGACTCGTGGGGTCAGTGGCAGCCCATGTGTCTGACCGTCTTAAGTGTCGAAGACGTGGAGGATTTGTGGATTATTGGAATATTGGTAGCAACTGCTCTGTTTTTTGGCGTAAGCGGAGTTGTTTGTTACTGGAAACTGAGGGAGGCTTCGGCAGCTATCAGCGCGCTGTCGGCACTACCTGATCAGCAAAATTCTCTGAACCGGGCCGTGAGCTCCTCATCCCAGCTGTTGTATGAGCTCAATCGCTCGCTTGGAGCGGTGGTGGATCACCGCGGACCTGCTGTGCGTTTTGGGACTTGTTTACAGCCACCCCGGATCAATCAAGGGACAGATGGGAGTTCATAGAGCGGAGCGGAGCGGAACCACATATTACTTGGATTTTTTTCGGCCATGAAACAGCACCACAGACTTGATGGCGGCAGTGGAAAAGAACACTGTGGTCTATTGGATAACAAACAAGAATATTATCTGGCTTCTGTACATGTCCTTGAAAAGAAGGCTGTCGGAAGCCATTCTCCTGGGAGTGTGGAGCTGAAGAGACCTGCTGCCCTCCCCCCCCCCCCCCCCCAGAGATTTCTGTGCAGCCTCAGATAACGCCCAGCTGCACATCTGCTGAACTTGTGTTTGTCTGAAATTACTCACAGACTCTATCTCCTTGCCTGCCGTCTCTCAATTTGTTATTGTAACTAAATGTGCTTTTTGATATGGTTTTTACTGGATCACGCGGTGTCTTGAAGACAAAATGTGATTCATCTTTTTTAATATCAATGCTGTAAAACCCCGTGTCTTTGCCTGTTTTCCTGCTTTTGACCTTCATCTGGGGACAGATGAGAGCGGCCGCGCTATAAGCATATCATGTGTTGATAAACATATCATGTGTTGATAAACATGTCATGTGTTGGTAAACGTGTCATGTGTTTTGTTAAGCTGCAGCTTTTTGCACTCATTCTCTCTCCTGGATGACTGTAACTACATATTTACGTTGTATTGGTGAAAATTGATGCAATGTTAATAAACCTTCTTGTATCTTGTATCTTGTATCTAATAGTGACATCCCTAAACTACTTAAATTCTTCTACTTATTTAAACCCTTGTTCTGTTCACATTCTTATAATTGTAACTGTATCTGTATTGAAATACGTAATAATAAAAGAAAAAAAGAAAAATGAAATAAAATAAAAAGCCTGTTGACGTCAGGTAAAACATAAAGTATTTACACCCACCTTTACTAGATCCCCATTCCAAAATGCTCTTCAAACTGATAGGGCATGTGACTTCTTTTTTCATTTGGTCAAGTAGAGTTTTCCTTTCCTCTGAATATGTAGAACATTCGAAAATGACGTGTTGCACTGACTCTGTATCCTGGCAAAAGTCACAGCGTCCACTATTGTGGACTCCCTGCAACTCCCTGTTTTTTGGAATCTTTGCCAAAAACCTACAAAAACTTCAATATATTCAAAACAGTGCAGCAAGGATCTTGTTGAGAGTTTGTAAATTTGAACATATTACGCCCATTCTCCATAACCTTCATTGGCTTCCTGTCGCCTACAGAATTCAGTACAAAACTGCTCTCATTACACATCAATGCTTACATGGAGCTTCACCAGATTATCTGAAGGATATTCTTATTCCATACTCATCCACCCGGTCGCTGCGGTCACAGAACAGTAATCTCCTTCACGTTCCGAGAACCAAATTAAGGACCATGGGAGACCGGGCTTTCAGTGTGGCTGCCCCCCGCCTGTGGAACTCTCTTCCTGACTGTCTGAGAGCCCCACAGTCTGTGGTTGACTTTAAGAGCGGCTTGAAGACCTTTCTTTTCAACCGAGCATACTCTACCTCCTCATGATTCTACTTTTGATCTTAGTTGATACTGTTATTGATTTTACTTGTTTTATTACTTGTTTTATTGACATTTAATTCTGTTGCATTAGTAGCACTTTGAGATTTTCATTAATGAAAAGTGCGTTATAAATTGAATTCATTATTATTATTATTATTATTATTATTATTATTATTATTATTATTATTATTGTGTTTCCCTATAATAAACAAAGTACTGTTCAGATTCATATGTTCATTGTTAACATTGATTCCTCCCTCAGAGAGCCCATACCCAGAAATCCCTTTTTTACTATATTTTTCCCCCTTGTCCCAAACGTAGAAAAATATGTTTATGGTAAATGAAGCTTATTTATATAGCGTTTTCCAGCCCCCTATGAGGGGCCCCAAAGCGCTTTACAATACCAACCATCCACCCATTCATACACACATTCATACACCGGTAGCGGCAGACCCATGCAAGGCGCCATCCAGTCCTACCGGGAGAAACTCGGGGTTAAGTGTCTTGCCCGGGGACGCAACGACACATGGTGTGGGGAACCGGTATTCGAACCTCCAACCTTCTGATCGGGGGACGACTGCCATTACCACTACGCCACGGCCGCCCCACGGCCGTTTAATCTGTCCTAACCACATATTTATTTTATTAAAATCAATTATATGTTAAATTATGTTAAAATAAATATGTGAAACGAACCTGCATTATTTGTCTATTTAATATAAACTGCACAGTAGGTATGTTTATGTAGTATTAAGTCTTGGAAAAAATTACAATGTAGAAAATGTTAATGAACTATTGGTTTAAAGAAATTGTAATAGGACAATGGAGTCTGTTCAAAGTTAAACAGAACCTGTATAAAAAATAGAATGATTAATACTTTGAGTGCATGCTGATCAAAGAAGCAGATTTGTCTTAATTCAAGTTAGTTTGTTATCTTGAAACAAGATTTTTCACGTTTTACAAACCTCATGACAACTGCAAATGTTTATGAAATGTCAAAAAAGCTTGTTTCAAATAAGAAATTACTCAAAACAAGATATTTGCAAGACTTTTTGCCTTATCAAGATTTTCAAGATGCATTGTCTCAAAACAAGTTGTAATGTCTTACTTAGATAGATGTTTTTGACTTATATTAAGTGTGATAAGAGGTTTTGACTAGAAATTAGAAAATTAGACTTGGTAAGATTTTACGTTTTTGCATGGGCTCACCTTGACTCACAACATGGGCTCTGGAACTGCTCTCCTTGAGAGGGGTTGGACCTTATTCCACTCTGGAGTTGCCCATGGTGAGAGGCATTGAGCTGGTGTGGGTCTTCTTGTAGCCCCACGACTTGGTGCCTGTGTGTTGGAGTTTTCCCCGGTAGATGAGAGTGTGGCTTCCCTTTGCCTTCGGGTGTGGTAACGGGCTCTGATTTTTGTGTATGCCTGTTAGTCAATAAAAATAACTTATTCTTTTGGATCAAACAGCACTTTATTCCACCGTGCTTCACTCCAACAGAGTCACAGACACCATCGAAGAAGAGTGTAAAACATGCGTTACTGGCATGACAGTGCCCCTAGTGGATTGGCATGTAAACTGCATGTAAACTAAGCAAAACAAAGGAATAACAATCTCCCACTTTTCTTAAAGAGAAATAAAAATAAAAACACGTATAAAACTCATGGTAGAGCACAGCCATTAAGGATTATTTTCTTTTGAACATTTTTTTTTTAACGTGAACAAATATGAAAAAGTTTGTTTGTGTGAGGGGGTTCTGTCCTTTGGGTGGCTGAGGCTGGTCCACCCAAAGAACAGAACCCCCTCACACAAACAGAGTGGTGTGGTGTACGCAGTCCAGTGCAGCGAGGACTGTCCAGACTGCTACATTGGAGAAACTAAGCAACCCATCCACAAAAGAATGTCCCAACACAGGAGAGCAACCTCCTCTGGACAAAACTCAGCTGTTCACCTCCACCTCACGGACAAGGGTCACTCTTTTGATGACCAGAATGTGCAAATTTTGGACAGAGAGCACAGATGGTTTGAGAGGGGTGTGAAGGAAGCTGTTTATGTTAAGAGAGAAAAACCTTCTCTTAACAGAGGAGGAGGTCTGAGATTTCAACTTTCCAAGACTTATAACTCAGTTTTGGGGCTGATTCCCAGACGTTTTACACCGGATGGGAGCAGAGGTGTCTTGTCTGTGAATTAGACTAACAAAGTTGTTTGAGAAACCTCTGTTGTTGGTTTGTGAGGTGTTTTTTGTCAATCTACATACAGTTGTATGTTTTGTAGTGGGCATGACCTTGTCCACTTTTAAGACACCTGTGTACTTTTGAACTGTCCAGTGATGACCTTTACTGACCTCTCAGTAAAGCAAGACATTTACTACAAAATCATTCATTTAGCTATAATCTGATAAATATAGTCACCAAAAGAGACTATTTCTATCTTTGATTTTAGGCTGATGTGATCAAAAGAATAACCTTTGTCATTTTCATGATGTGTGCTTTTAAGCTGTGTTATTCTTTAAGAGTTGTGTTCACTGCGGTGTTAAAGGTGAAATCTCGGGTCACAGAGACCCGACTGTTTTGTTTAGAAATAAGAAGACAGTTTAATCCGTTGTTTTTCATGAACAAGGCTCCAGCTTCTCTGTCTTTTCCTAAACAAATCTCCCTCTGCTCTGGCTGTAACCTTGGGCCTGATAAGGCAAGTGCACTCCTCTCTTTGTTCCTGCTTTTTAAGTTCTAACTGTGTGAGTCTGCAAGAGTTTGGAAGGAACCAGAAGGTTCCTGAGAGTTTCTGGGAGCTTCGAAAGATGATGTGAACTTTCCCAAGAGCTGAATGACCAACAGTCACGCGCTAAGGACTCGTCATCCAGCTGGGACTGATAACATGTTGTTATGGGTCCACTCCGAGCGTAAGCTCAAAAACTTTGTTATTCCTTCCTGGAATAAATTATCTTGAGCCAAGAAGCCACGACTGTCACGACTTCTGCCGACGAAAGCGAGTATCACCGACACCGACAAGGTAAACACGCGTGGAGTCCAGCTTGGACTTGCGGGACCGACGACTCGTCAGTCTAAAGTTGACCACAGCTCTTTACCAGAACCAAGGCGGACGTCTTAAGGTAAAGGAGCAGCTGTTTGCTTGCTGGAGGTGTGATGATATCTTAGCTGGACGCGTACGGAAGAGTGTCATCTGGTTTCATAAATGCAAGATAAACTTCCTCTCTTAACCTCCCAATTCTTCTTAAATCTTTCCTCCTATCTTTTTCCCTCAATTCTAAGCTGGAAACTATTTTAAGCTGAAGAGCCCACAGACTAAATATGTTAACATCCAATATTGAAGTCTGTTGTGTTAAATTTAAGTGTGCTGACGTATTAATTTGAAAGAAAGTGAAATCATGTCAATCAAGTGTAATGGTGTTAATTTAGTTGATTTATTTTAAATAAATGATAGTGTCTCTTTGACATATCAAACTAAGTCAATGTCCATTGTCACTTAATGGCTCTGTTTATTTATCCATCATAAAGATCACAGAAATATTGGGTAAACTGAAAAAGAAGAGAATCCGTGAAATTACTATTCAATCTGAATAAATTAATTAAGGTAAAGAGGTCAGTATTAATATTGACCTCCTCATAACCTCTTACAGTTTTTTGCCAGAGACTTCAAGGAAACCCCCTACTGTTAAGGTGTGATCTGTCAATTTACATGTATGTGTTACCTCAGCTTGCAATTTACATATGATGGTACGTGATTTCTTTAGACTGTTATAACTCCACACGCTCACTTTTTGGTTTCAGTGAATTGAAAAAGCCTCCTGGATAGGGGTTGAAACGTCTTGTTCAACAAATAAAGTCCAGTTGATCTTGTATTGAACGCCTTTTTGATTTTATCATGTCCTGGACGGCTGAGAAGCTTCACCAGCACAATGCGGAGGGTAGTTTGAAAATTTCTAGGGGGCGCTCTTGAGTCGTTTCTGTTTTTATTTTTGCCACGCCCTCAAAATACATAATTTTTCACCATTCCTGTTGAGTCCAGAGTCAGAGTCAGAGAGTCTTTATTGTCATTTGCACCGCATGTGGTACATGTGATGAAACGAGATTATGTACACAGGGTCCCAGTTACATCCAACAACAAAATGTAAGAGAAAAACAGTAATAACATCTAGGATTAACTAAGAAAAACATCAACTAGAAATACACTAAGCCTAATGTAATAGAAAAACATCATTACAAACAGCAGCACGAACATGAGTCTGTATGAGCAGATGGTCACAGATGAACACAGCAACAAGAAAACAGATCAGCATCAGCATGATGTGATATTTTGCAGTGATTATTCTTATTATTTATTTATTCATGAGTCTAACAGCCTCAGGGTAGAAGCTGTTCCTCAGTCTAGTGGTTCTACATTTGATGCTCCTCAACCTCCGTCCTGAGGGGAGTGGGGCAAAGAGTGAGTGTGCTGGGTGAGTGAGGTCTTTCATGATGCAGGTGGCTCTTTTCCTGCATCTGGAGGTGTAAATGTCTGTGATGGTGGGGAGACTGACTCCAACAGACTTCTGTGCAGCCTTCACCACTCTCTGTAAAGCTTTTCTTTCTGCAGCTGTGCAGCCTCCATGCCACACGTTGATGCTGGAGCACAGGATGCTCTCCACTGCACACCTGTAGAAGGAGGTGAGGACTGGGCTGCTCAGACCAGCTCGTCTCAGCCGTCTGAGGAAGTAGAGTCTCTGATGAGCTTTTTTGATCAGGCTGGTGGTGTTGTTGGTCCAGCTGAGGTTATCATTCATGTGTACACCCAAGTATTTGTAGCTGGAGACCACTTCCACCGCAGAGTCCGCCAAATTTGGTGAGTTTTGGGATATGATAAAGCTCCCAAAAGGTCATTTTATTTGTGTACATAATAAAAATAATAAACATTACGATTACAATCGTAGCGCTTCGTTGCTCGGGCCTAATAAATAGAATTTTAGCTCAAATGTCTCATACAGGTCACCGTTTGTAAATGCCCACCAAATAATTACGCTCTTTAAGTTTCAAGAAAATCCGCGGTGTGGTTTATGAGTTATTTAGACAAATACAGTAGTAGCAGGAAAACAACCAAAGCTAACGCGACACATTTACGTCTATAAAACATCAAATTTGATCTCAAATAACTCCAACAGCTAACAGTTTGTAAATGAACACCAAATAATTACGCTCTGTAAGTTTAAAGAAAATCTGAGGTGTGGTTCATGTGTTATTTAGACAAATAGAAGCAGGAAAAAAACTGAAGCTAACGCGCCACGTTTACGTTTATAAAACATCAAATTTGATCTCAAACATCTCATAAAGCTAGTCAGTTGTAAATGTCCATACAGTGATTACATTCTGTAAGTTTGATAAAAATCTGTCCTGTGGTTCTTGACTTATCTTGCTAACAAACACAGATAAATAGTACCCGTTGCTAACAAACACAGCTAACAGTACTTACCTCCAGAGCAGGAGGCCGGGCAGCGACAGAATCAGTCCGACCAGAGGAGGCTGCCTTCAGACACATAAGGTGGGAACGGTCGGTGTACCCTAGCGGACAAAAGTGGTACTACACCCCTAGCGTCCGAAAGTGGTACTGCACCATTTTTTGCCAAAATTAAAAACGGTCATATCTGAGCCAAAAATTGGTCTAAGAATATGGGAAAAAATCCATAAACAAGTCTCACCTCTCTATTAGTCGCAGGGCATGCAAATTAGGCAAAATACGGCTACCTGTAGTCCGGAAATACGGTACATACAGTGCATTACAGTAGTCAAGATGAACTGTGATACAAGCGATGCAAGAGTTTGGTTCACATTGCCGGTAGTAAGTCAGACCCCTTCATGGTGGGAGTTTTACTCTGCCAGGACTGCCTGTTGTCACCGATTCTGTTCATAACTTTTATGGACAGAATTTCTCGGTACATACAGCTGGTGGAGGATTTTACAGTTAAGGGCGAGATACACTCGAGCGTCCTCACGATACGCCTATACGCAGCGTACGTACGCTGTGGCAAAAGCGTAGCCCCGCGTAGCCCCTCAGGGCAAGTACGCGCAAAAGTATTTTTTTACTACGCATACGCGATGCGCATACGCGATGCGCGGTGTCTGACCTAAACTTCCCCGGCGCCGGACTGTTTTGTATGTTACACAAATTAAATAAATTCCTCTTTTTTATCGCTGATCGGGCCTTTTCTTTTGTTTTTTTGCCTAAAGTCAAGTAACCGCTTCTTCCTCCGTTCACTCGATGAATGAAATGAATGAATTCAGGTCCTACCTGGGTGCGCGATGTTTTATATATTCCCTGGTGGGCTGTGTGCTGCAGGAAAAGCACTCCCTGTTATTATTTTTATTTCTGAGAGAACTTTTTATAACATATATAGTAGAAACACCGCATCAGAACACCGCAGCGGTCTTCAGCGAGCTGCTCATGATAGGTTTCACTTTGAGCTGACTGAAATCTGTCAATCATTTCAGTAGGCGTGTCAAAGTGACCAATCAGCGAGCTCAGTTGAGTCCCCTCCGTGCTCAGCTGCTCATATTACAACAAGGAGAACGCGAGCGTTTGAAAGCTGATAGTTTCTGAAAGTATAGAAGCGAAAACATACGCACAAAATATGCGCGCATACGCGCGTATACGGAGTCTGCTTCAGTGTATCTCGGCCTTCAGGTTGCCTCAGGATTCCATCTCTGCGCTTTGCAGATGATGTGGTCCTGTTAGTGTGATCATGCTGGGATCTTCAGCCCTCACTGGAGCAGTTCGCAGCCGAGTGTAAAGTGGCTGGGATGAGAATCAGCACCTCCAAATCTGAGGCCTTGGTCCTCAACCGGAAAAGGGTGGATTGTTCTCTTTGGGTCAAGGGTGAGATTCTGCCTAAAGTGGAGGAGTTCAAGTATCTTGGGCTTTTGTTCATGAGTGAGGGATGAATGAAGCATGAGATTGACAGACGGATTAGTGCAGCATCTGAAGTATTGCAGACTGTGTACTGGTCTGTTGTGGTGAAGAGGGAGCTAGGCTGTAAAGCAAAGCTCTCTCTTTACCAGTCGGTCTACGTTAGGGGTTGAACGAGTACATAATTTTAAAACTCGACATTAACATGAAAAAGCTCGAGTAGAACTCGAGTAGTTGATGATGTCATAGGATCTTAAGATGCAAAAAATAAATAAATAAATAAAAAACGGAAAAAAAGGTAATTTAATATTTACAAAAAAAAAAAGGACCAACAAAACATTGGGAGTGTATATTTTGCTCCTACCATTTATCATACTACAGATAAATCACAGGAAGCCCAAAACTATTAGTTATTATTATTAAGCTGCAAAAGTGAATGAAACGTGCGGCACGTCAAAAATGAAACCAAAAACAGTGGGGCAGTCGACCACCNTATCATTCAAGTGTACACCCAGGTACTTGTAACTGGAGACCACCTCCACCGCAGATCCACCTATATACAGTGGGGTGTGGGTGTGTTTGTTCCTTCTGAAGTCCACAATCATCTCCTTCGTCTTCTTCACATTCATGTGAAGGTTGTTCTCTTTGCACCAGCTCTCCAGATGTGCCACCTCCTGTCTGTAGCTGGATTCATCATTATCTGTGATGCATCCCACCACAGCTGTATCATCTGCAAACTCCGACTCATCCCAGAGATATCCAGAACACCAGACGGGCGGAAGCACACACAGACGGTACAGAGAATGTAAACAAAGGTGGGGTAAGCGCGGAGGACTACGGGCTAAGCTAAAACCTACACCACACTGGCTACCCTTACCCAACATTTTCCTCGCCAATGTCCGTTTTCTGACAAACAAAATGGATGAAATACGGCTCTCCATCAACAATAACAGGTGGATTATGGACTCAAACGTCATGATTTTCACCGAAACATGGTTAAACAACAGCTGCCAGGACAACGCTATTGAGTTAGCAGGACGCCACACACACCGAGCCGACAGGATAACTGAGGACTCCGGCAAGACCAGAGGTGGAGGTTTGTGCATTTATATTAACAAAGCTTGTTGCACAGACTCTGCCACTACCGAGAGACAATGCTCACCTAATGTGGAGTTCATAATGGTCAAATGCAGACCATATTATGTCCCCGGAGAACTCACTTCCATTATACTCACTGTAGTGTATATCCCCCCGGATGCTAATGCTAAGCTGGCTATAAAAGAAGTTTATGCAGCCATTAGCAAACACCAGACCAAACACCCTGAGGCTGCTTTTATTGTTGCTGGTGACTTTAACCACTCCAACTTGAAGGCAGTCCTTACCAGATTCCACCAACATGTCTCCTGCCACACCAGAGGGGACAAGACCTTGGACCATGTTTACTCCAACCTAACTGTAGCATACAAAGCAACGTCCCTCCCCCACATTGGAATATCGGACCATCCCTCCATTTGCCTCACACCTCGCTATTCACCACTCATCCAACATGTGAAACCCACTGTGAGGACAATAAAAATGTGGCTAGAGGGGACAGACGCTGTGCTGCAGGACCAGTTCAAAAACACTGATTGGAATATGTTCACTCACCTAGACCTGGAACAATATGCCTCATCTGTACTAGACCACATCTCCACTACTATAGACAGTGTCACCACCCAGAAACAGATCACCATGTACCCCAACCAGAAGCCTTGGATGAATCGGGATGTCCGTCTCCTGCTGAAGGCCCACACCATCGCCTTCAGGTCAGGGGATGAACAGGCCTACAGTACAGCCAGGGCTGAGCTGAAGAGGGACATCATAAAGGCCAAACACCACTACAAGGGGAGAATAGAAGAACACTTATCCAACTCCAACCCCCATATATGTGGCAAGGACTCCAGATCATTAGAGATTACAAGGCTATCAACCCCTCCCCTATCTCCTCTGATATCTCCTTTCTCAACTATCTCAACAAATTCTATGCTCGTTTTTCAGAGAGGGATTGCAACTAAGGCAGATGCGTCTCCAGACCAACAACCACAGACTCTTTTCCCCACCGACGTGGGAGTGGCGCTGAGCAGGATTAAAATCCACAAGGCTGCGGGTCCTGATAGCATCCCTGGACATGTTCTTAGAGCGTGTTCAGGGGAGCTGGCAGGAGTACTGATGGGCATATTCAACCTGTCCTCGGCCCGTGCTGTGGTACCAACCTGCTTCAAAACCACCTCCATCGTCCCGAATCCCGATACCCAAAAACTCCAAACCATCAAGACTCAATGACTACCGTCCTGTAGCCCTCACCCCCATCATCACAAAGTGTTTTGAGCAGCTGGTTCTAGTACACCTCAAATCCTGTCTCCACCCCACCCAACACCCTGGACCCCCACCAATTTGCATACTGCCAGAACAGGAGTACAGAGGATACAGTCTCCATAGCGCTGCACTCTGTCCTCTCACACTTGGACAATAAAAACACCTATGGCCGGATGCTGTTCATAGACTTTAGTTCAGCATTCAACACAGTCATCCCCTCAAACTTCATCACAAAACTCACAGCCCCTAGTAGAGCTGCGCGTACTGGCTATACGCCTCTGTACGACGTACGTACGCTGTGGCAAAAGCATAGCCCCGCGCAGCCCCTCAGGGCACGAACGCGCAAAGCTAATTTTTTACTTCCCCGGCGCCGGACTGTTTTGTATAATACACAAATGAATTAAATTCCGCTTCTTTATCGCTGATCGGGCCTTTTCTTTTGTTTTTTGGCCAAAAGTCAAGTAATTCGCTTCTTCCTCCGTTCACTCGATGACTGAAATGAATGAATTCAGGTCCTACCTGGCTGCGGGAGGTTTTATATATTTCCTGGTGGGCTGTGGGCTGCAGGAAAAGCGCTCCCTGTTATTATTTTTATTTCTTAGAACTTTTTATAACATATAAAGTAGAAACACCGCAGCAGAACACCGCAGCGGGCTGCTCATGATGAGTTCTCGAGTTTTCTCACTGAGCTGTCAATCATTTCAGTAGGCGTGTCAGCAAGTGACCAATCAGCGACCTCAGTTTGTCCCCTCTGCGCGCAGCTGCAGAGGGGACAGCTGCAGCTGCTCACAGTACAACAAGGATTTGGAGCGAAAACGTGAGCATTTAACGTGAGAAAGTAAGCAGAGCTATGCCAGCGAACACGTGCACACAGAATGCTCGCGTAGAGTGGCGTAAAGGCAGGATGCTGAGGTCTACTGGACACTTTAGGCATCAGTTCCCTCATGTGGAACTGGTTACTGGATTTTCTGACCAACCAACAACCAACCCCAACATGTCCGGCTGGATAACCACTGCTCATCTACCGCCACTATAAACACTGGTGTGCCACAAGGCTGTGTGATGAGTCCCTTCTTGTGTGATGTGTGATGAGACTCCTTCTTCACCCATAACTGCAAACCTGTTGATGGTTCCAATACCATCGTTAAGTTTGCAGATGACACCACGGTGATAGGCCTCATCAACGACAACGATGAGACCGCTTACGGTGATCGCTTACTGCTTGAGGTGGTTCGTATGGCTGAGTGGTGTGACATCAACAACATGCTGCTCAACGCTGAGAAGACCAAGGAGCTCATTGTGGACTTCAGGAGGAATGCTGACCCACATCCACCCATATCCATCAAGGGATGGTGGTGGATCATGTGAATGGCTTCAAGTTCCTGGGTGTCCATATCTCCGAGGATCTCAGACCTGAGATGTTCCAAGCTGATCAAGAAGGCTCACCAGCGCCTTTTCTTTCTGAGGACTCTGAGGAAGAACCACCTGCCGTCAGACATCCTGGTGAACTTCTATCGCTGCACCATCGAGAGCATCCTGACCAGCTGCATCACAGTTTGGTACAGGAACTGCTCTGCCTCAGACTGAAAGGCACTGCAGAGGGCGGTGAAAGCCGCCCAACACATCACCGGAGCACCACTTCCTGCCATAGAGGACATCTACAGGTAGCGGTGTCTCAAAAGAGCTGGGAAAATCATCAAGGCCACCAGCCACCCAGCACACAGACTTTTCACCCTCCTGCCCTCTGGGAGGGGCTACAGGAGCCTCCGGACTAAGACTACTAGGTAGGGGAACAGCTTCTTCCCCAAAGCTGTCACACTCCTGAACTCTGCCTCCTGACATCTGAACAACAACAATGGTCTGTATTCTCAAACACACAACAACACATGGATTGAAACACCACCACCTGCACTTTCATCTGTTAGCCCACTACAGTACATACTGCACACATAATCTACTACCCACTGTCCATAAATACTCACTTTTTTTCCCTCATATAGTTTGTTTACCCCTTCATATTATAACCTGTTCATAGTCTGTACACTCATAACCTGTATATATTTATACTTATGGCATATTCAAAGCAACTTACTGTTTACTGTAATATATATACCAATTTTTTTATTTTTTCATTTTTTTGCTAAGCACTTCTGTATGGATGCAAACTGCATTCCGTTGCTTTGTACTTGTGACATGTGCAATGACAATAAAGTTGAATTCTATTCTATTCTATTCAAAGCAGATGGCCGCTTGTCTTGAGCCTGGTTCTGTTGGAGGTTTCTTCCTGTTAAAAGGGAGTTTTTCCTTTCCACTGTTGTAATAAATTATCTGTTGTCCGTTATTCAGCAATACAATGCTAAACTGTGTCCTGCATCCAGCGTGGCTTATCAGAAGAGACTTGGTGCTAAACTGGCCCGAGTGCAGTCCAGACCTCTCACCAACAGGAAACATTTGGTCCATCGTCAAAATAAAAATATGGCAAAGAAGACCCAGGACTGTTGAACAGCTAAAATGTTACATCAGACAAGACAACGTTCCCCTCCCAAACCTCCAGCTGGTCTCCTCAGTTCTTAGATGTCTACAGTCTGTTGTTAGAAGAAGAGGGGATGCTTTACAGAGGGAAATGTGCACCTGTTCCAACTGTTTTTTTAATTTTATTCTAGTGCTGTCAAAAGGTTCAAAATATCTTGTTTTTATAAAAAGTTTCTTATTTTAGACTTAATATGTTTTCTATGCTATTTTGTGAATAAATTGTGGGTTTATGAAATTTACAAATCATGGCGTTTTGTTTTTATTTACAATAAAACAGAACAACGTCCACATTTTCAGACTCGGGTTTACATTTCTTTGAACAGCTTTTCAAACACAACAGCATTTTCATATCCATCACACAGAGCTCTCAGACTCACATTTCCTCTCAGTTTATTGACATCTCATCACCTCTGGACCGTCATGGCTCTCATACTCAACGCCAAGGCTCATTTTTAACAACCTCCATATCTCTGTCACACCTCTTGGATTACAGCCGTGTCAGAAAAACTGACACATATGGTGGTGATGTTTACACCGCGAATCATTTCTGATCCAGCAGTGCATCAGAGCAAAATTACTTCAGCAGAAACCACAACAAAAAAAAAAACTGAAGTGCTCCCAGTCCTTTTACTACCTCCACTGAGCCAAGCAGATTCAAACAAACTGGGTACTCACCAAATGGAGGCTCCATACTTGAACTGACTTGAGTGTTTACATTGACCATGTCGTCATTTATTTCTTCTGGAGCATACAGTTTAAATCCACTTTCTTCCCTCCTGACCAAAATGTGTAAAATATGGGAGTTTTGTGCAGCGCACAGCAGTGTGAGCAGGGTGTTGTTGGTGCAAAGTAAGGCCGGTGTTGCCGCTGTTATCTTATTGATTTTCCTAATCTGGGCAAATGTGGGTGGGGAGGTTAAACAGTAACCAGGCTCATATGGACACCAATCTATATAGCAGCTGTAACTATAGCAACATGATGATAGAAACTCAAATAGACATAAAGTTATAATGTGCTTTTCTTTCTCTCTCATCACCACACAGCCATTTCTCCAGAGGTACAGACTGAGAACGAGTGTGTCGCACAGGAAGCAGAGTTTATTCAAAAAGGA
>JBBPBX010054204.1:0-23558 GCA_038048925.1 Garcialebias charrua
CTTCGCTTTTTCACTGTTTTACTGGGTTGGGACTTTTCTGTGTCTTCTTTCGGTCAGCAGTATTGTTACTCCCACCGAGTACACTCCTTTGTATGGTGTTACAACCATCTGTACCGAGACTATATTCCACTGGGTGGAGTCAGGTCTTATGGGCGTGTCTACACTTTGTGCAGCTGTTCTGGGAATCTACAGCATCCTCGTTTGACAATTTACATAGTACCTCACCATAGTCCCCTCCCATTCACAGGTACAATCTTTTGGGCCTCTTTCACTCAATTCCCATTGTGTGAAGATCATTACTCTTGGCAAAACTGTGGTCCTAGTTTTCCCACAAATAAAGGTATCCACCTTTACTGGCTCCAGTTGTACTCCCGTACATCTCTCCCGATCATTACTCTTGGCAAAAACTGTGGTCCTAGTTTTCCCACAAATAAAGGTATCCACCTTTACTGGCTTCAGTTGTACTCCCGTACATCTCTCCCGATCATTACTCTTGGCAAAAACTGTGGTCCTAGTTTTCCCACAAATAAAGGTATCCACCTTTACTGGCTTCAGTTGTACTCCCGTACATCTTTTCTTTTCACCTCAGTTCTGAGGGGTTTATTTTTTAATCTTTATATTTTCTCTTCGCCTCAGGTTCTTCGCCTCAGAGGGGATAATTTCTTCATCTTTGTTCTTCACCTCAGATTTGAGGGGCTAATTTTTTCGTCTTTTATCTTCACCTCAAGTTTTGAGGGGCCTAACTTCTCCTGGTCCTTCCCACCAAATGGGTAGGCCAGTAGGTTCCATGTTGACTTCACAGCTGTTTTACAGCTTGTTCCACTTCATCATTTCGCATTCTGCTGACAGGTATCCTTTCTTGGCGTACTCCAAGATCTTCAGAGCCCTACCTGCCCAAAACTCTGAGGTTGTTGTCTTAAGATAACTCCCCCGCATATAGTGGCCATTCTACGATAGGGGAGCATGGTACTTGGTTCATTGGCCATAATCCGGTTTCTGGTTTGAATTAGCTAGGAATTGGCTACAGTTGCTCTATTTATTGGATTCCCTGCTTTTGTTAACACAACCGTGTTATTGTCTAATATTCTCTTCACTTTGTCTGTGGCGTTGTATTTTGAACCCACAGACTTGTTCCAGCATGCTGACGACACTGTTGTCATTAGCTTTTCTTGCTGGTTTAACTACCACATACCCTGACCTCGAGTCCACTAGCACTAGAAGATATTTCTCTCCCTTCTTGCTAGTGACTCCCATGTTTCCAGCAACATCCATGCACACTGAGCCCCAAGGTATGATACTTTTGATAGTCTGTCCATCCACTCGGTGCCTGCAACGTCCTGCGTCATATTGACCATATACCACACAGACCTGCAGTACCTTGCGAATTTGCTTCATGGGAATCCAGAGCTCCTGACTCTCCAACTCCTTACGTGTAGGTTGTACGCCCGTATGACCTAGCCCATCATGCACGCCACGCACAACCTCTAACACGTACTCCTGTGGGACCCTCGGCCCGCCGGGGTTTGTTCCCACTCTCGATCCCGACAAAAACGATCTTTCTCTGTTGCACATAAGATCCACTTCTTCATTCCTCTGCTAATAGTTTCCTTCTTTAGCGTGGAATTTTCGAATCTAGCCACAGAGTCTAACTTAATAATCTGCTTCAATTTCTCTTTCCCAGCCGGGGAGAAGTTGCTTTCATTCACTCTTTGTTTTGCTACTTCGGGGATATTTACAGGTTTTTGTACCGTCCTGTTTGCCAATTGAGCTGTAAGATGTCTTATTGCTTTCAGGTTTTTGCGGGTCATAGACACCTCTGCCCCAGAGACCATTAGGTAATGTTTTCCATCCACTCCGGCATAGATTTCAACACGTCCTAATAATGTTTATCAAGGGTGACCCGCAACCTGTCGACCATTATTCAGCTGGTCCCCTATCCCTTCTCAGTCGGAATTCACGAAGGGCCTTTCTTTCATCAGGGGTCATTTTAGCATATTCTTTTGAGGGCACATAGTCGCCCCATCTTCGAGGCGCTGTGCCAGCTGCCTCGGCTTGAAATCTCCTTTGTTGTCGGTTTTGTTGTTGGGGAGCCCCAGGGGCTGCTTTTGGCCGTGTTGGGTTTTGTTTCATCCCGTTTTTCCTCTTTTCATCCCAACACTGTTTGTCTAGGTCACAAGACTTTATTGCTTGATCGATCTTGAGGACCAAGGTCTCACCAGGCATCCCAATGAAGGTCACTTTTCTCTTACTTCCCTTTACTACCACTCTCAGAGCCCCAACATCCTTTTCTCGAGGAATTGTTCGTCCGAGTTGATTCCAGACTGATGTGGGGTGTTGTCCTTGATCCATGCCTTCTTTTGCCTGTTGGATTTGAGAATCCTCCGTTGTGGTAGTAGATAACAGCTCAGGTTTCGTTTCAGTTGGATCGTTCATTTTGGACTGGTCCACCAGTCCTACTGTTGCCACTCCAGTGGCCATTCTTCGTTTTTGTCGTCTCGAGTCGGTATGTTTTCAAAGCCTCCAGACTTTATGTCCCGGTACCTGGGATGAAAACAGACCTGCTGCTAACTTACTCCAAACTATGGTCAGTAGTCCTTAGTAAGCCCTCTTTATTCTACCACCCGTGGTGTTCAGCTAGTAGCTAGTCCAGCCGCGCTAACTCCTCCACCCGGGAGAGTCGTGTGTCGGCGTGTGCTTTTGTCTCGAGTTCTTGAGTTCTTTTTCCTTCAAAAACACGTTGCACGCCACAACTCCTCCACCCAAGGAGAGTTGTGGTTTGGTGCTTCGTCAGTCCACTGACGCACGCCTTATTATCTTGAGTACTTTATGCTTTAAGCACGTTGGGCGCCATGTAAATTCTACGTGAGTGAGGTTAGCCGCAGGACCTTGCGACAAGTCCTCACTCCAGCCTTCTCCAGTAACGGGTTTTTTAACTTTTATCCTAGCACACGAGTATTACCCGATGTGTCTCAAGATTAGTTAGAATTAAGGCTGAGTCGAGGTAATTCAACCAGACTGTTACTGTCTCCATCTAAACGTCACACCCATTATTTTCACTCCGATAGATAGTCCGACTTAGCAGAATGGAGTCAGATCGTACCTCACGGAGAAACGTATATTAAACGACAGCTTACCTCTGTAGATGGTTATTGTTATCCGTCTGGTAAATTTTAGAACCTAGGAAAATAAGGTTCCAGGATGTTGTTTATATCTTTTTAGCCAAAACAACCATTTAAAACCTCCAGTAATCTTGTTGTTATCTTTGAACCAAGTTTTCCATCATTTAATATCAAGGTGAGTCAAAGGAAAATCCAAATTTGTACGTTTTATATGTTTCTTTATTATTTAATTGCAAGGGAACAGCATAAGCACTACTTACTACAGAAAAGATTTAATTAGGTTACATGATTTGCATTTAAGAGATAAAAATGATTCACAGCTCACCAAAAGATGTCTTCCACATGCTGGGCCTTAATGTGTTTTTAGCTTTAATTGAATTGAGTTCTACTCCAATCAATAATAATTTGTATACTCTTCAAAAATGTCGGTTTATTCTACAATAATCTGATTCCGATCAAATATGTTTAATCCATCCAGGTAATCTTGGTGTGTTCCAACTTGTGTTTTTATTTCCACCAGAAACCTCTGTTCTAATCCTATCAGGAAATCTTGTCACCTCCAGGTGATGCTGTTGTACTCCAATCAGAAGTCTGCACTTCCAGCAGACTGAACAAATCTTTGTTTAATCCCACAAATAAAAAGCTTGTGTTTTTAATCCTTCAGGAAAAACTTGTTTTGTAATCATCCACTTTAGAAATCTTCATTTAATCCTGTTATTATCCAGTCAGGAAAGTCTGCACTTCCAGTAGACTGAATAAGTCTTCGTTGTAATTCCACAGAAAAACTCCAGGTAATTCTGTCGTGTTAAAAATCCCAGTTGTGATCCATCAAAACTGTTCAAGGCCAAAAAATCTGGTGATCCTCCTAGGCAAAATCAATTATTCCTCCAAAGTGTTATCCATTCAAAGATATTGTAATCCATTCAGTTGTTCTGCGATGCTGATAAGCAAGGCCTTCAAAGCAGGCCTGAGGTTAAAATTAGAACATCGTGTTCTCCTGGCTTTTCATCCAAGGTCAGTCAGCTTCTAGCTGGCAGGTCTCACTCCGTGATCAGACCGGTTGACCCAAAACAATAACTGATTTTCCAATCTCCAGGATCCATTCGGCAAAATCAGCTTTAATCCATCAAAGATTGTTTTCCAAACATTCAGCTCGCTGCAGCCGCAACGAGCACTCCTTTTGTCCAGGAGAAAAACTCTTTTTGAGTTAATCCAATTTTCCCAAAGTATCCAGCAAATTCAAAGAATCCTTCATGACTTAAGCAACTTCAAAAGATGTTGTTTTGTTCCACAAAAATATTTTTAAATCAGGAAAAATAGTATTCCACAAAAAGGCAGCCTTTAATCCATCAATCCTTGTTGTGCAGCACTGACGATCAAAGCTCTTCAAAGCAGGATGTGACCAGAGAGACCATCCTGTTCTCTCAGACTTTAAACAATCAGCACTCAGTGACCAGGTCTCCAAGCCGATGTCCCTCTTTACACCAAGGGTTCAGAAAAATAGTATTTTCCTTGAAATGATGTTTAATCCATCATTTTATTCTGTGGTACTGACGAGAGACCTTCCTTAGCCGGCCGGAGCCTAAAATTGGAACATAGTGTACTTACAGAAACAACTCGCCTGCTGCACTCCTGACTCTCTGCTTTAATTCATCAAAGCTTGTTTTCCAAACATTCAGCTTGCTGCAGTCTGATCTCTCGACGCACAAAACTTCTCTTTAAACTTTTCCAGATTCAAAATCAATCAGCTCTCCGAATGCAGGCATCGATCCAAGTCTTCTTTCCACAATATAATTCTTCAAGGTTTTCCAAACATCTGCTCCGTGGTACCGACAACCAGGGCGTCAGAAGCGGTGTTCCCTTAGCTTAAACAAGCTGATAAGCCAGGACCCGTCAGAGCAGATCCCAATGCCGCAAAAACACTTCTTTCGTCCTGGAGTAAACTCTTTTTGAATCAATCCAATCTTCTTAAAGTATCTAGCAAATTCAACTAATTCCTCATGACTTCAGCATCTTCAACCAGTTGTATTCCATAATTAATGTTGAATCTTATCCAGAAATGTTGTTTTGTTCCACAAAAATATTTCCAGATCAGGAAAAACAGTATTCCACAAACAAAGCAGCTTTTAATCCATCATTGCTCATTCAGGCTGACGGGAATTCCCCAACAGCAGAGCGGAGATAAAAAGTATACAGTGTTCCACTAACAAAAACAGCCTGTCAGCGTGCCGTCAGTGCTCGGTTCTGTCAAAATTACTTTAATCTTTCATCAACAGAGGAATCTCTGTAACTGATTTTTCCATCTTCATGCTTCAGTGGCTTTTTGCTGTCATAATAATTTAATCTTAATATAAATTTAGTTGTGGATAAACTGGGAAGATTATCCTACCTTTTTCTTGTCAGAAAGTGCCACAAGGGATTTCCAAAAGAATAGGAAAATTATTCCATCTCTGAAGCCAGTCCAAATTGTGAAGAAGTTTGGAAATATCCGGGCTGAGAGGCAAAAAAGCATTCCTTGTTGATCAAAAAGAAAAACCCTTTTTCGGATAATCCAATCTTCTTCTTTTCAGCTCCAGAGAGTTCAGTTATAATCCACAAGAATTCTTCAGGGGTCCAAAAAACTCAGCAATTTTTCTTCTCTTCCACAGCTTTTTTATAGCCCAGAAAGGGGGCTTCAGTTCCCCTCCTCAGAAAGTTACATCACTTTGATAGTGCTTCATTGGTCAAATGATGAGGTGACTTTTTACACTGAACAATGACATAACGTCTCTCCAGCTGTCACCCTCCCTTCACAAGAGAGTCTGGTCAGACAGGTTTTAAACTTTCACCCAGATCCTCAACTTTTACCTACATTTACCCAAACTGTGGAAAAAACACTCTTTTAAGGTGCTATGTAATATTTAAAACCATATTTTCCAACCCTCAGCAGTGAAGCATCCCTTAGTTTGCTGTGAATCATAAAAGAAAACATAAAATAACATACATTTTACCCACATACACAATCATATATTCAGTTAATTACTTGACACACACTTCACATAACCATTGCATGTCTGATTTTCTTTGTTGTAAATGCTTGCCCTTTCTAACAGGCTTTGAATCAACCTTGCAGCCTTCCTTCTGCTCTGCCAAAAAGTGTGCATGTTTTTATCTATCTGACCTATATTTCTTCTGCTCCCAAGCAGACCTGCTCAAGAGCGTATGTGTTATTATTTATTATAACTCCTTGTGTGTTTTCTCTGTGTGCAAGCTCATATCCTGATAAGAAGCCTCAGCTGTCTGCAATAACGCTTTGCTTCTGAATGTTTTAGTATGGATCCTTTAATATTCTTATTCTTATTATTTTGTTAAAATAAATTTTGTTACATTTAAACAGTCCTTGAAGCAAAAAACAAAAACTACCTTCCCAAATGACTCTTTTCTGTAGCTGTGTGAAAGTGCACAGCCCTCACTCTGAACAGACCCGAGTGTGTGTGTGTGCGCACGTGCACGTGTGCGTGCGTGTGTGTGCGCGTACGTGCCTGCTCCATGCTCTGCCTCTGTCAGAACACCAAAACTAACTAGTTTAAAGGTCTTTCTCTGTAACCAAACTCTCATTGCATCTCTGCAAGTCAAACTTTCTGCAGAACATGTAGAGTTTTACATGTTCTGTTCTGTTATTGGTGTGAGATGATAGATTCACTACTTTTTAAATACTTTAATAACTATTTTCTTTCTTAACAGGCCTTGACAAGCCCTAGTTCTCCTGCAACAAGTGTTATCTCCTTTGACCTATATTTTCTCAGGGAGAGACCTGCTGCTCCACAGAGGCCTTGGTTTTTCTGCCTAGTGTGTGCATGTTAAAGGCCTGACAAAGGCCTGACTCAATTTTATTTCTTATAGCACAGGGTTAACCAAATTGCCATGCAATAACACAAAGATGGTTTACCAAAATACAAACAAAGCATATAAAAAGTAACAAACATACATCATGTTTTTCTGCTTATGAGTTTAAAATGCCATATAAATTAAACTAATCTAGGGTTACTGACGGTGTGTTATTACACCCTGCTCTGAGCCCTGTGCCAAAGGCAACTTACCATGTGTGTGTATATGTGTTGTAAAGATCTTTGTAGCAGTATAAGTCTGTTTTCAATATAAAAGTCCTGCACACTTCGACAGGTGGTAAGAAAGAGCTTCCAAGTGACTGGGCTACTACAGCAACAGTAATTAGAGAGACAGGTAGGAAGGTACTTGGTGTGTCATCTGGACAAAGAATGGAAGATAAGGAAACCTGGTGGTGGAATAGTGAAGTGCAGGACGCCATTCAAAGAAAGAGATTAGCCAAGAAGAAATATGACAGTGAGAGGACTGAAGAGCGGAGACAGGAATATAAGGAGATGGGACATAGAGCAAAGAGGGAAGTAGCTAAGGCAAAGCAGAGGGCGTACAATGAGTTATATGGGAGACTGGACACTAAAGAGGGCGAGAAGGACTTGTACCGATTGGCAAGACAGAGGGATCAGGCTGGAAAGGATGTGCAGCAGGTTAGGCTTATTAAATATGGGAATGGGAATGTTCTAACAAGTGAGGAGAGTGTGATGGGAAGATGGAAGGATTACTTTGAGGAGCTAATGAATGAAGAGAATGAAAGAGAAAGAAGAGTGGAGGTAATAGAAACTGTGGACCAGGAAGTGGGAAAAATTAGTGAGGGTGAAGTCCGGAAAGCTCTGAAAAGAATGAAGAAGGGGAAGGCAGTAGGACCTGATGACATACCAGTGGAGGTTTGGAAATGCCTTGGAGAGATGGCAGTGAGGTTTTTGACTCAAATATTTAATGGAATATTTGAGGGTGAGAAAATGCCTGAAGAATGGAGAAGAAGTGTGCTGGTTCCCATTTTTAAGAACAAGGGTGATGTACAGAGTTGTAGCAACTACAGGGGAATTAAGTTGATGAGCCACACAATGAAGATCTGGGAGAGAGTTGTGGAAGGAAGGCTTAGACAAGAGGTGACTATCTGTGAGCAGCAGTATGGTTTCATGCCAAGAAAGAGCACCACAGATGCCATCTTTGCTTTGAGGATGTTGATAGAGAAGTACAGAGAGGGTCAGAAAGAACTCCATTGTGTGTTTGTGGATTTAGAAAAAGCATATGACAGGGTGCCAAGAGAAGAGGTGTGGTATTGCATGAGGAAATCTGGAGTGGCAGATAAGTATGTTAGACTGGTACAGGACATGTATGAGGACAGCAGGACAGTGGTGAGATGTGCTGTAGGAGTGACAGATAGCTTCAAGGTGGCGGTGGGATTGCATCAAGGATCGGCTCTGAGCCCCTTCTTGTTTGTTCTGGTGATGGACCGACTAACAGATGAGGTCAGGCAGGAATCCCCATGGACTATGATGTTTGCAGATGACATTGTGATCTGTGGTGAGAATAGGGAACAGGTGGAAGACAACTTGGAGAGGTGGAGGTATGCACTTGAAAGAAGAGGAATGAAAGTCAGCCGTAGTAAGACAGAGTACATGTGTGTGAATGAGAGGGAGGCCAGTGGAACAGTGAGGCTACAAGGAGCAGAGGTCACAAAGGTGCAGGACTTCAAGTACTTGGGGTCCACTGTCCAGGAAAATGGGGAATGTGGTAAAGAGGTGAAGAAGAGAGTCCAGGCAGGATGGAGTGGATGGAGAAAAGTTTCAGGAGTGATTTGTGACAAAAAGGTGTCAGCAAAGGTCAAAGGAAAAGTTTACAAGACAGTGGTGAGACCAGCTATGTTGTATGGTCTGGAGACAGTGTCATTGACAAAAAGACAGGAGAAAGAACTGGAAGTAGCAGAAATGAAGATGCTGAGGTTCTCCTTAGGAGTGACAAGGATGGATAAGATCAGGAATGAGATAATCAGAGGTACAGCACATGTTGAACAACTGGGAGATAAAGTTAGGGAGGCCAGACTGAGATGGTTTGGACATGTCCAGAGGAGGGACAGTGGGTATATTGGTAGAAGGATGTTAGAAATGCAGCTGCCAGGAAAAAGACAAAGAGGGAGACCAAAGAGGAGATATATGGATGCAGTTAGAGAGGACATGGAGGTAGTTGGAGTGAGGACAGAGGATGCAGAGGACAGAGTGAGGTGGAGGAGGATGACTCGCTGTGGCGACCCCTGAAAAGGGAAAAGCCGAAAGAAGAAGAAGAATATAATAAAACAAAAACAAACAAACATAAGAAATTGTCATAACTTACGTGTGCATGTAGTCAGCTGGAGGCTCTCAACACATTTAGTCAAGTATTAGAGAATTCAGTGAGGCCTAGGTCAGAGGATATGGACATCAGAGATTGTAAAATAAATTCAAATCATGCAGGTAACAATTAATGAAGAACCCCAACTGACATAATTAGAAGTAAAAGCCAAAATACTGTATATAAAATGACCAATAAATACACTTGAAATGCATCAATTAAATTAAAAAAAGGAGAACTTTACCTCATGTTTTATAATTTAATTTACCTTCATATTTATTTTTATGCTTTGTTCCAATAAACTTTACATACTGTTTTTAAAAACATATTTTTGTGTTCCTTTTTACTTGTATCTGCATTTGTGCCTCCCAATATTTATATTGTAAATATTTATTTATTTTATATTTATTCCCCCAAAAGTCTTTTTATTTCCATGTGTTTTTACACTTCTCTGTCACCCGTTTTTACTTCATCTTATGTATTTCTGTCTCATGATGTAAATAAGGTGGGCTGAGCTTCTTGGGTCAGCTCCACTTCTATTGGTCAAAAAAACAGGAAGGAGCAGGATCCATGTGTAGATCTACTGTGCATGAAGCAGAAATGCATAAGGTAAAGTCAAAACAGGAGACATAGAAATGTAAGACCCATTTAAAAAAGAAAAACTTGTGGGAAAAAAAATATAAACAATAATTGAATATAAACATTAAAAGGCACAAATGCATCTACAAGAAAAACAAAAATATATATTTTAAAAATACAGTAAAATGTAAATTATAAGCAGAAATATATAATTTATTGGAACTAACCTGGAAAATAAAAAGGTCAATTAAATTATATAACATGAAGTAAATTTCTCCTTTGTAATTTAATTTGTGCATTTTTAGTGTATTTATTAATTTATCAGTCCATTCATATACATGCTTTTACTTCTAATTATGTCAGTTTTGATCTTCCATAACAATGAACATACCAAACAATGGAAAACAAAAACCAAAGTAGCCAGCACTTACCCATTACAGGGTTGGCCTCACAGGTACTTCTTTGTGTACAACTGGATCCAGAAGCTTTAGGTATTTTTCTCCCAGACTAGCCGAGGGAAAAAAAAGACAATGTAGTACTGAAATGTGTGTGTATACAGTATTTAAATGTTAAAATTTACAGATTATACCTGACAACAGGTCCAGAGGAAAATGTTGGAGCAGGTAGGTGGGACTCGAGACCTTTAAAACAAAAGTACATTTACTCTTAAAGTACAAATGATATGGTTGCAGACGTACTAACCAAACCAGCAACCAAGATGAAGTTGAAAAAGTATGAAATGTTTGTTTGGTGTATGAAGAATTTATTTAGGTTTGAAACATTAAGAGCCTGAGGGAGTTACCCAAAATGTGAGCAAGTGGGGGTGTTGACATTATGAATGTTTTTGTATTGCTCTCATTTTGTTTGAATTTGTTTTTCTTTATAGGCTTGTTTTGTATTGGATGCTCAGATGCATCATGTGACTTAATTTACTGCACCTGTGCAGCTTTAATTAATAAAAGGTGTGTGCTCCTTCAAACTCTGGGTGAATGAAGTGGAGCAACATGAAACCAAACCATGTTCAAGCGTCACGTTTAATGCTGAGAGCAAAGTGAACTCTGTCAACAAAAAATCAGTGTCTTAATTGCTTTACTCAAACTACCGGTACTTAGAAATTACCTCTCAATGACGAGTGGCTCACTTTACCGCAGTTCTCAAGGCTAGGTTCTGAGTCTGACCCAGTTGTGTCAGATGGGGTTGGATTGAAGAGCTGAGAGCAGAGAGGCACAGCTGATCTCTGACAACCTGCAGAATCAAAGAGAACATGTGAGAAATCTTTAGTTTCTGTTCTACATGCATCACTTTGATGCTTCCATCAACTTAGAGACAAATAAAGAGCATTCAAACCTAAAGATTCGCATCAACAAGGGACAAACACCTCTGCTGTGTTACTATGAACAGTTTAGCACCACCACCACCAAAGTCTGGCACTCATATTAGCCTGCCTGTGTGTCTGTTAGCAAAATATCTCATGTTCCAGTAAATCTTTAATGAAACTCTCAGAAAGTAATTGACTCTCAAGACCTCGTGAATGAGATATATCTTCCTTCAGCCTCTTGTTTAAGCAGCTACAAAAACAGTATGTTGCTGAAATACGTATTTAAAGTAAATTAGTATCTCAGCCTGGCTGCGGTTATTGTTCTGCTAGCTAGTGAGCGCATGTGTGTTAACAGACGCGACGCAAACATCGTGAGGATGCGGGGCCTGTCTCTTTGAAAAACCATCCAGGAACTAAGCCAAAAAAAAAAAAAAAACGTAGCATATATGGCTTATTTAAACGCTAGAATAACCTAACCTGCAGTGTTTTACTTGCCTCAAATTATCTGCCTCAGCAGCATACACGACACACCCGTTTTAGCTCGTTGTTAGCTTAGCTTTTAGCAACAGCAGGTTTTGTTCATTCAACTGAACAGAGCTAAAAAAGCTAGCAAATAAACAAAACCGAACCGACCTTCAACTTCCAACTGAATGTCCAGTCGTCGTCCAGAGTCTGACCAGTCGACGTCTAATAAAAAGCAAGTTTTACGAGCGCTGAGTCCAACACAACAACAGCTTCTTGTCCAACAGTTGAAAGGAAATGGCTACATTTGAAAGAAGCGCGCGAAGCAAGAGGCGTTGATTGGTTGGATATGATCACATGCTACTTCACCCGATAAACAAGAGTGGCGTTGATTGGTTAGGACAAAGTTCACATGCAACCTGACAAGCAAGAGTGGCGTTGATTGGTTGGGACGTACATGATCATATATATATATACAACAATATAAAAAAACAGCTCGAGCTGTTTCAAAAAACTGACAAAACGTTTAAAACAGAAGTACTAAAAATAAACCAGTGTGAAAATACTTTGTGTAAAATATCTTGGCCAAAAGTTTAAACATAAGTATAGATTAAGTATACTTAGACTTTTAGTTTATTTTTAGTATAAGTCAAGTATTGTGTAAAATAAACTTGGCCAAGTATACTTTTGATAAGTACCTAAAAAGTATACTGAAAGTATACTCTTATTTTTTTAGTTTAAAATTAGTGTACTTTAAGTATACTTGCATATACTACTTTTTGGTAAGGGATCACTTCTCTCAGTGCTGCGTCTGTTGCTTAAAAAAAATAAAGCCAAGGAAGGCGCAGTTGGCTTGCAGTCTGGGACCAGATCAGAGCCAGATGCCAGTCTTTGTAAACCTCTGAGGCTGGCGCATTCGGTCTGCAGGCAAAAACCGGATCAGAACCACACCCAGCGCAGGTGTCAGTGCAGGCTCATGATCTCAGAATCGGGGTGGAACTGGCACACAACACCACGCCGTCTCTGACTGTTATGCGGATCTGGCGACTTGTAAACGAGCCCGGTAAGGAGTTGGCTCAGAGTTGTAAACCGCATCTGACTGTTATGCGGATCTGGCGACTTGTAAACGGATCCGGCCCAAATGTAAATGCTGTCTGGGTAGACCTCATGTGTCTTACAGAAACCTGGCATAAACCGGATGTGTTCAGTTCTCTGAACGAAACGTGTCCCTCTGGATACAGTTATCTGCATAGAGCCCGCAGCACTGGCCGTGGTGGTGGTCTGGCTGTAATCTACCGCAATAATTTAAAATGGTCTCATCTGGTTTCTCAGGACTTTTCTTCTTTTGAATGTCTGGCCTTCAGCTTCAAAGCCCCACTTCTGATGAATGTTATATTAATTTATAGGCCTCCCAAACCACATGTTTCATTTAACTCAGAGATGCATGACCTCCTCACTTTTTTCTGCACCTCCCCTGTGAAGACCATTTTTCTTGGCGACTTAAATATCCACATGGACAATTCCTCTTCACCTCTGGCAACAGATTTTAAGTCTCTTCTGGACTCTCTTAATCTCACTCAACACGTTGACGCCCCTACGCACAGCAGGGGGCATACTCTGGATTTGGTGATTACAGACACTGTACTCATCAATAACTTATCTGTATATGACCTGGGTGTCTCAGACCACAGGGTCATCTCCCTGGAAGTGACTTCTTCGCCTGCTTCAAACCCAAAACGACCTATTCAGTTCCGTGACTTTAAAAACATTTCCCCTGATGTTCTGTCTACTGATCTTCATGCCCTGACCGCTGTCAATCATTCATCTGCAGACGACTCTGTGGTTTACTACAACAGATCTCTCCAAGAGCTTCTGGGCCTACATGCTCCCTTGAAGACAAGGCTGGTGTCTTTCTCCCGTTCAGCCCCCTGGTACACTGGTGAGCTATGCAAGATGAAGGCAACTGGCCGTGCTATTGAGAGACGTGTAAAATCATCTGGTCTCTCTGTACATAAGCAGGCATATAAAGAACATCAGAAAGCGTACGCCTATTCTCTTAAAGAAGCACGCTCCAAATATTATTCCAACATCATCAACACCTGCCCTGGAAACTCTAAACAGCTCTTCTCCACAATAACTCATCTGCTTAATCCCATTAAACAAACTCCTGAGGACTCTGCTCAAAAATGCGACCTGTTCCTTTCATCATTTAAAAACAAAGTTGACACTATCAGATCTCAGCTCCACAACCTCCCTGTTCTCAGTGTGCCATCTACCCGTCTGCATTCTGGGTCCCTGAGCAGCTTTGATGAAGTTGTTCAGAGTGAAGTGGAAGCCATCATCAAGAAAATGAAGCCTTCATCCTGCGCCCTGGATCCTTTCCCCTCGTCTCTCATAAAATCCAATCACTCTGCAATAAGCCCATTAATCACTCAAATAATAAATCAGTCTCTACAATCTGGTCATGTTCCATTGCCTCTAAAAACTGCCATCATTAGGCCTCTTCTGAAAAAATCTAATTTGGATCCCGACATTTTTCTAATTACCGCCCAATTTCACACCTCCCTTTTCTGTCTAAAGTGCTGGAAAAAGCAGTTGCTGCTCAGCTGCAGGACCACCTACAGCAACACTCCCTGTATGAGAAGTTCCAGTCTGGATTCAGGGCAGCTCACAGTACAGAGACTGCATTGCTGAGAGTTACCAATGATGTCCTCATGGCTGCTGACACTGGTTCTCCCTCCATCCTTGTCCTCCTTGACCTCACTGCAGCTTTCGACACTGTGGACCATAGTATCCTCCTCCACCGTCTTCATGTGGAGGTCGGTCTCTGTGACACTGTCCTGGACTGGTTCAAATCTTTCCTCTCCAATAGGCTGGAATGTGTTAGTCTTGGCAACGCCACGTCCCAGACAGTCTGTGTCTCCTGTGGTGTCCCTCAGGGGTCAGTTCTGGGGCCCCTGCTGTTTTCCCTTTACATGCTGCCTTTAGGTCAAATTATTAATCAGTTCAACATTTCTTTTCACTGTTATGCCGACGATACACAGCTTTACATCAGGACTGGAGCCTCCTCATCTTCCCCATTGTCATCTCCATCTTCACTCACTGCCCTCTCTGCCTGCCTGGAGGAAATAAGGGCATGGATGAATCAGAACTTTCTTCAATTAAACTGCTCCAAGACTGAGGCCATACTGATTGGCACCCCTCACCAGGTACAAACATCTACTATAACAACAATTTCCTTTTCTGGACAAGACATCCCCCTCTCCACCTCTGTTACAAATCTTGGAATAAAAATGGACTCTCATCTTACATTTGAAAATCACATTAAGCATCTGTTTAAAACCTGCTTCTTCCATCTTCGAAACATCTCCAGACTTCGCCCATCTCTGACTTTTCCTGATGCTGAGAAACTCGTCCATGCCTTTGTCTCCTCCAGGCTCGACTACTGCAACTCCCTGTTTATTGGAATCCCTGGTAAATACCTTCAGAAGCTTCAATATATTCAAAACAGTGCAGCAAGGATTTTGTTGAGAGTTCGTAAATTTGAACATATCGCACCCATTCTCCATAACCTTCATTGGCTTCCTGTCGCCTACAGAATTGAATCAATCAATCAATCAATCAATCAATCTTTATTTATAGAGCCCTTTTCAGCAGCCAGAAGGTGCACAAAGTGCTGAACAATACAGAAATAAAACAAACAATAAAAAATAACAATAAAAAAGAGCCAGTAAAAAATTAAAAACAATTAAGACCTAACAAGAATGTCAAAGAACTACTAGGTATTGTTGCGAATTCAAAAGGTTGAAGGAAGCTCTGAAACAAATGTGCAAGTTTATGCAGGTTTATTGTACATAATAAGAATAAACCTTACAGCAAAAACAGACCTCTCACCGAGCACAAGTCCACACACACATCTTCAAAGGCAGGGCCACGGTTATAAAACCCTGGATGTCGTCACCGCCTCCTGGAACCTGGAACCGCCTTGGACTGCTTCGGGACCGCCCTGGAACCACCTACACTACCACGTGACCCTCCTTTCTGTCAACAAACTATCAGCTTCAATGTAAACATCAAATGTTGGGTCTGTTGAATTGTGCAGGCGTGTAACTGTTCCCTAGTGAAAACAAAGCCCGAGAGAAAGACGTTCTGCCTTGTGTCACATTTCACATTATAAGGCAGAATTAAGTGAATACAAATAATGGAACATAATGGGTGTAATGTAATACTGATAGAAATATATTTCAATTCCCCTTTTGACATGACAAACATCATGTCAACAAAATCCTATATGTTCTATGTGAGAATGCAATTAAAAACTGGATACACATTGGAAATCTCTAACATTCCCACCCACAGCAATATTACATCTAAGTTACCCACCCAGAATATAAAACCCTCATATAAAATAATCATCAATACTAAATGGTAATAAAAACCAAACAGAATAAGATCAGAACAAACAAACAAAAATAAAACAGACAAAAACAAAGAATAAAACAAATGTAACAAACAAATAGAAACAAGACAAAACAAACAAAAACAATGAACAAGAATAAAACAGACAAAAACAAACAAGACAAAAATAGATGCAAAGACGAACAAATAAAAATAAAAACAAGAAAGAACCGAGCGGACTGTCCCTCCTATCAACAAACACGCCTCTACAGGGTATATGCAGGAATAATGAAGTTAAATTCAATACCTTTAAAAAGGCGTTCAATAAAAAACAACTGGACTTTAATCAGACCTTATAAATTCAATACTTTCTCAAAAACCCTTAAATTTCCCAAAATTTGATTTATCAACTCTTAACAACTTCAAAACATTGCATATACTCTGTTCCATTTCTGGTATGTGTTAACCTTAGCAAAGAATATGAACTGTTGTCAGGCCTCTTCATCTTCTTCATCATAGACACCTGTGAGGGGAAAAGTCCTACACTACTCTGTTAACTAATCCGATATCTGAGAAAAACTCAACTGCTCTTATTCAGAGATGTCTGTGATAAGGGCTAAGACCACATTCAAAAACTAACACTAAATCTATGATTAATCTGATCCGAACAGAAAACACAAAAATCCTTCCATAACCTGTCAAACTCAATTATCTTATTCACATCCATTTCCTATATATATATATATATATATATATATATATATATATATATATATATATATATATATATATATATATATATATATATTATTCTCTGTACCAGAATGTGCTACCACAAACATTTCCTATCAGTAAAATTCACCGCTAGGCTACTCTGATACTTCTTAACAAAGGCTAAAATGTATCCTCTAAAACATTTCTAATTATCGTTCAGATCTAAGAATCAAAATTGATAAAACTAAATTATATCTATAGAAAAGTAGTGAAAACCCTGTACACCTTTCTCAAAAATCTATCAATACACAAAAATCTATCAACACACAACTATTGTACTGCACATTCACCAGGCACAAACATATATATATAGTCACATTAATCTGTCTGTAACATTCACATTCTGTCTGACTCATTCATCTCAACAACCTTCAATCCTTTCTGGACCTCCTGGATCAAACTCACAGTCATATTTCACAGGCGTAAGAATAACCATATGTAATTTCAACATACGGTGTAAACAACAATTGAGAGGTTTCAACAAATAATGAGAAAACCTTGGCATATATTAGTGATTAGTTGGTTAGTTTGTTAGTTAACGTGATTAGTTCTGCTCTGCAGCATGTTCCACCTGTTAACCTATAGGATAAAAAATGGTGCAGTGAAATAGATCTTCCCTTCATTGTTTACACTGCAACATTAAGCATTCATTCAACATTAATTAATCTGCTGAAAAGGGGAGAAATGTAAAACCAGTTATGGTAAGGTTTCTCTGCTTGTCCATCACAGCTGTGGAAACATGTGATTGTAAAGTGCATTTCCCCTTTTCAGATATAAATTATTCACAATCTTATTTTGCGTGTTCCTTCACGATCATCAGAAGTCCAGATTTGACCTGTAAATGAAAAAATAAGAAAAAGTCAGCACTAAATCTATATAAATTACCCCAAACGTTCAGATCAAGAGGTGGGTTCAACAGAATCTTGTTGAGCAACTACTATCCAACAACCTGTTTTTAGGCACTTATTAAAATGATCTTTTATAACTTTATCAAATGTATAACTGTTTCCAGCTCTCATCACTGTATGAAGAGTTAAAACGTTGATCTAATTAGTTATTTGAAATGGTGTGTTTAACTATGTTCCTTATTTGCCATCCCCTTTTGAAACAGGAGGCAATCAAAAAACATCCTGTTACAAAGAAAATAATGGAATGCTCATAACACGAACGTCATCTGTACTGCAGATGGAAATACTACAAGAAAGAAAAAAAAGAAAAACTCAAAACATCCGAACCCAACTACTTAGCAACAGACTTACCACTTCCACCATAAGACACATCACCCCATTTGACACATGTTACACCACCACTACATCCCATGCCAACTCCTTCTTCAACACAACCTTTACTCCATCTCTTCCGCTATCCACACCATAGTAAGAGAGTTTGAACCTTGCTCCAACACCGTGAGACTTGCTGCCCTTCCACTCGGTCTCTAGGACAAAGAAAACATTTACCTTCCTTCTCTGCATCATGTCAGCAAACTCCCTACCTATGCCTGTCAAAAAGGTGAGGAAAAAGAAAAGAAAAAGACAAACACCCATCCAAAAAGGAACGTAACAGGTGCCCATACCGAACAACCGTACTGTGAGTACGTGAAGGATGAAACAAAAACGTGTGTGGCCATGCAGGTCACGTGTCAGTGAGATCTGTACATGTATGTATGAATAATGAATGTGCGTGAGGTTCTACCATAGCAAAGATATGCTGATCATGAAAAACTGTAGTTATTGAATCACCACCTGAAGATCACATGGTCAGCTGACACATCAGCCAGGCTGCTATGTTTGGTAGTGACGTTTCCCAGCTTGACTATCACTTGTCATGACGTTCTCCAGCCCCCAACCTGGAGATGTGAAGAGTTCAGCAGTGGGTGCAGACCACAGTTCATAGACTTGAGTTGAAACTGGTGCAAAAATGTAAAACTCCATGTAACAGTTCAGGTATGAGTCATGACAGCTTGCGGCTTTAGCTGAACATGATGCATTTCAGCAGTTCAGTGCAGGTGGTGTCAGCTTGCAACTCAGCTGAACACAACGCAATTCGACAGTTCAGTGCAGTCCAGTGCAGGTGCCAACAGGAGTTGTTAGCAAAACCTAGCTTCAATGACAGCACAAAATGTGATCTGTCCAAGAATGGCGTTCAAAACTAGAGAGTCATGATGCAACTACTCCATGCTATGGTTGAGGGAACCTAGGTGTATGCAAACGAGTGTACTGAGCAATGCGAATGTTGTAGGGTGAGGAATAAAATTGTAAATTGAGAGCTGCATATCTGTGTATAAGTGAAATCCACCACCAAGTAGAAATAATTAACTGCTAACCAAACGTCGTCATGGAACACCTGCAGCAGTCACTGATTAGATGCCAAGCTGAAATCCTCAGAAAACACCTAAATAAAGTCACCTCCCGCAGTATAATTCATGAACACACCAGCACATCTGCCAGCAACGAGAAGACTCCCTTCTGGACTCTGTCAGGCAGGTCAGAAGGCCAAACACGTCCTGCAGAACAAACAAGCGGCAGTCCACTCAAGAGGAAAGAAATACACATATATATAAAAAATAAATAAAATAAATAATAAACCACTAAAGTCCTCCAAACCACTATTACACAGGCCTTGTTCATATGTCATTAAACATGACCTGCACCCCACCAGGCTGAATTGATGAGAACTAGAAACGTAACAATTAATGGCGTGAAATTAACCCTGCATGTAATCCTTTAGGCAATGCAAAAAGCTACCTGCAGCAGGTAAGATAGCATCTGCCAACATGTTCAAATGAACCCCACCTATAAAAATCAGAAATGTGCCTTTAACACTGAGAGTGAAAAGCACATATCTGCAAAAAATACAGTACTGCATTGTGAGGACAATGAATACAGTATATTGTCCAACAGACTGCCACAGAAGGAAATCAACAAAAACAAAAATATAGGCACAAAACCCCTTTTGTAACTTCATTTAAAAAAATGCAGGACGTCTCCTGAGAGTCTAAGTAATCTGTAGTGCCCAGAACAGATGTGGGATGGTCCCCCCCGCCAGTAATCTGTCCAAGAGGAAATAAGCAGATAACCACCCCCACATGCAAGTCAAACAAATACTAACTGTCCTGCAGCAGAAGTATTGTGTATCTAGAGAGGTCAGCGTGTTTAAAACAAAAGTCACAGCAACAAAAAATAAAAACAAACCGTGTAATAACCCAACTGTTAACTGGCAATTAACTAACTACTTTACTCTGGAGTTTTCTCAAAAGCAGCACTGAAGTAACTACACTAATAAACAGCAACTCTTACAGTCCCAGCCTGAGCTGATTAAGTTGTAAAACTCCCCGTTATCAGCCGAAACCCTAAGCCGGACCCATTAGCAGGTCCAGAACCAGAACCAGGTGACAACTCACTCAGATTTATGGATGAAAGAGGCATTTGTGCCCGTGCAGGCAGATTCACAGGCGCGTATGGGGGGGTGAGGGAGGAGGGGAGGAGATGTCTCCTTCCCGGTACCTCTTTCCCTTCGTGTCAGGCACCAACAGGAAAGTGTTATCTTGTTAGAAGCCATAAATCTGAGTTCGAGCCAGCAGCTTGCATCTGCAAAACTGCTTCGGGCACATCCCCAGACCAGGTTCCTGTCTCCCTGGCTTTTACACTCACAAACGCAATAAATGAGAATAAAAATAAAAATAAAAAATCTGTCTAATGGGCAAACTGTCAACCGTCAACCAACCAACAACTGCACTCCGGAGTCTCTTCAACAGCAGCACCGAACAAAACCAACGGAACAAACAGCAGCTCCAAGCCGGTCCCTGGACCAGAACCTCCAGAGGCCATCTGCGGCGGGGGAGGGAGGAGGGGGGGGAAGGGAGGAGGGGAGCCCCATCTGCAGGAACCGCAGCAAATCAGTGGGGGAGACCGGCCGTGTGACAGCTGCATGTGCAGGCTCCAGCCAGCCCTCTGCATCCAACAACCCACAAAACAATATATGAAAATAAATAATCTTTCCCTGTTGCCTTTGTTTGCGTGTATGCAGCACTTTCCGGAGTACAGGTCGCAAGGGTCTAAGAAAAAATAAATAAATAAACAAAAGAAAGTAAAAAAAATAATTAATAAATGAAAATAAAAAAAATTACGACCTATACACTGGAAAATACGGTAATCAACTTCAACTGGGAAGTGGAGGGAAAGATGTGACTCTGACAGCGATCACAGGTCCCGGTTGTGAACTTAATCACATACACGGCAACCTGTGAACCCGGAGCGGCAACCCACTCTTACGGCAAAACCGTGTGCCGGATGAAAGCCCTGTGACTCGACGGCGACAGAGTCCCGGAGTTCACGATCAAGCCTCAGCCCCACAGTTTCCCGGAGTCCAAAGGAAAAGTGTCTCCCAGCCGACAGGCCGGAGCTCATAGAAGGGGGATGTGGGGGAAGGGCAAACTTAAGGCACTCGTAAATTTTCCCTGCGCGTGTGTGGAACTTATGTGCTTTTCACTTTACTTACATGTACAAGAACCGCAAAAAAAATGCACATTCAAATGAAATACCAACAGTAGTTCACGTTTTTTTACTTTTAGCTGCTAACATTATAAACCACTGGCCCACCCGGAGACAAACAGCCCTCAGTCAACAAATAATTTAGTGTGTCCAAACGCAGACGTTTTGTGTAAGAGGAGTTCTGCTCACCTACTCTGTGAAGCACCGGTTGTTGACTGCGCGCGTGCTCGTCCCTGTCGGTGGGGGGAAACCCTCCAAATCGTCTCCCTTCACAACCTCCAACGTCGGTGGTCACCAAATTGTTGCGAATTCAAAAGGTTGAAGGAAGCTCTGAAACAAATGTGCAAGTTTATGCAGGTTTATTGTACATAATAAGAATAAACCTTACAGCAACAACAGACCTCTCACCGAGCACAAGTCCACACACACATCTTCAAAGGCAGGGCCACGGTTATAAAACCCTGGATGTCGTCACCGCCTCCTGGAACCTGGAACCGCCTTGGACTGCTTCGGGACCGCCCTGGAACCACCTACACTACCACGTGACCCTCCTTTCTGTCAACAAACTATCAGCTTCAATGTAAACATCAAATGTTGGGTCTGTTGAATTGTGCAGGCGTGTAACTGTTCCCTAGTGAAAACAAAGCCCGAGAGAAAGACGTTCTGCCTTGTGTCACATTTCACATTATAAGGCAGAATTAAGTGAATACAAATAATGGAACATAATGGGTGTAATGTAATACTGATAGAAATATATTTCAGTATTAAAAGCCTGCCTGAATAAAAAGGTTTTAAGATTAGATTTAAAAGACTCCATATGAGTGATGGAGCGCAAGTCCAGAGGTAGCATATTCCAGAGACTGGGTGCAACGACAGAAAAGGCCCAGTCACCCCAACGTTTGTAGTTGGACTTTGGGATGGACAGGAGAAATGTATTAGATGATCTCAGTGTTCTCCTATATTCACGGACAGTTACAAGATCAGTCAAATACAGTGGGGCAAGACCATTGAGTGCTTTAAAAGTGAATAATAAAATTTTGAATTTAATTCTAAAATCAATTGGAAGCCAATGGAGAGAAAATAAAACAGGGGTTATGTGTTCACGTCTGGAGGTGTTGGTTAAAAGTCTAGCTGCAGCATTTTGGACCAATTGAAGGCGTCTAATGGAGGATTGGGAGATTCCCGCATACAGGGAATTACAGTAGTCTAGCCTTGAGGTGATAAAAGCATGAATGGCCTTTTCTAAATCAAAACGATTTAAAAAAGGTTTAACTTTGTATAAAAGACGTAATTGATAAAAACAGGCCTTGACTACAGACGCTATTTGTTTATCAAATTTTAAGTCCTTGTCAAATGTCACCCCCAAGTTTTTAACTGTTGGTCTGCATTTGGAAGTTAGAGCTCCAAAGTTACAGGGAGCATCATCACCGAAGAAGATGCATTCTGTCTTTCCTTCGTTTAAAAACAAAAAATTACGGTGAAGCCACTGTTTAATGTCGTTAATACAATCAGCGTAGGGAGTGAGAAGATTGCTGTTTTTGGGTTTCATTGGTAGATAAATTTGTACATCATCAGCATAGCAGTGAAAAGAAAAATTATGTCTGGCTATTACTGATCCAAGAGGCAGCATGTACAGTGAGAAGAGGAGAGGACCAAGAATAGAACCCTGTGGCACACCACAAGAGAGAACGGCAGTGGAGGAGGAAAGAGTGTCCAACATGACAGAGAATGTTCTGTTGGTCAAGTAGGCAGTGAACCACTTGAGTGCTGTACCAGAAATTCCAACATAACGTTGTAGGCGAGATAGAAGGACAGTGTGGTCTACTGTATCAAATGCAGCTGTGAGGTCCAGCAACACCAGTGCAACGGGACACTTGGCATCCATGGACATGGAAATGTCATTATGGACTTTTAACAAGGCTGATTCGGTAGAATGACGGGATCTAAAACCAGACTGAAATGTTTCAAAAATACCATGATTTTCTAAAACAGGTTGTAACTGCATAAAAACAATTTTTTCTAAAACTTTAGATAAAAAAGGCAGATGAGAAATAGGTCTAAAATTAGATAAAATTGATGGGTCCAGGTGAGGTTTTTTAAGAAGGGGCCTAACTACAGCATGTTTAAATGCAGCAGGGACAATTCCTAAACGAAGGCAGGAGTTTAAAAGTGTTAAAACACAAAAACCCACAGAATTAAAAACCTCTT
>JBBPBX010054205.1:0-14784 GCA_038048925.1 Garcialebias charrua
TCGACGAGGGACACGCCCCCAGAAACCATCTTGGCTGGGAGGAGTCGACGAGGGACACACCCCCAGAAACCATCTTGGCTACAGCAAACTGGTTGGTCCACATAAGTTGCTTACTTGGTGGGTTAACTTCAGTGTGCTTTGGACTACTCTGACTGAGGAAGCCCTCTGGAGTGAGGGTGAAACGTTTCTGCTAAAAAGAAACTGTCCAGATGAACTGATTGAGAATGAGCGGATTTGATACCTGGACTATTGAGAATTAACTTTCTTGTCTTGAACCACTTTGGACATGTCTGCCTGCCTGGGAGGAGTCGACGAGGGACACACCCCCAGAAACCATCTTGGCTACAGCAAACTGGTTGGTCCACATAAGTTGCTTACTTGGTGGGTTAACTTCAGTGTGCTTTGGACTACTCTGACTGAGGAAGCCCTCTGGAGTGAGGGTGAAACGTTTCTGCTAAAAAGAAACTGTCCAGATGAACTGATTGAGAATGAGCGGATTTGATACCTGGACTATTGAGAATTAACTTTCTTGTCTTGAACCACTTTGGACATGTCTGCCTGCCTGGGAGGAGTCGACGAGGGACACACCCCCAGAAACCATCTTGGCTACAGCAAACTGGTTGGTCCACATAAGTTGCTTACTTGGTGGGTTAACTTCAGTGTGCTTTGGACTACTCTGACTGAGGAAGCCCTCTGGAGTGAGGGTGAAACGTTTCTGCTAAAAAGAAACTGTCCAGATGAACTGATTGAGAATGAGCGGATTTGATACCTGGACTATTGAGAATTAACTTTCTTGTCTTGAACCACTTTGGACATGTCTGCCTGCCTGGGAGGAGTCGACGAGGGACACACCCCCAGAAACCATCTTGGCTACAGCAAACTGGTTGGTCCACATAAGTTGCTTACTTGGTGGGTTAACTTCAGTGTGCTTTGGACTACTCTGACTGAGGAAGCCCTCTGGAGTGAGGGTGAAACGTTTCTGCTAAAAAGAAACTGTCCAGATGAACTGATTGAGAATGAGCGGATTTGATACCTGGACTATTGAGAATTAACTTTCTTGTCTTGAACCACTTTGGACATGTCTGCCTGCCTGGGAGGAGTCGACGAGGGACACACCCCCAGAAACCATCTTGGCTACAGCAAACTGGTTGGTCCACATAAGTTGCTTACTTGGTGGGTTAACTTCAGTGTGCTTTGGACTACTCTGACTGAGGAAGCCCTCTGGAGTGAGGGTGAAACGTTTCTGCTAAAAAGAAACTGTCCAGATGAACTGATTGAGAATGAGCGGATTTGATACCTGGACTATTGAGAATTAACTTTCTTGTCTTGAACCACTTTGGACATGTCTGCCTGCCTGGGAGGAGTCGACGAGGGACACACCCCCAGAAACCATCTTGGCTACAGCAAACTGGTTGGTCCACATAAGTTGCTTACTTGGTGGGTTAACTTCAGTGTGCTTTGGACTACTCTGACTGAGGAAGCCCTCTGGAGTGAGGGTGAAACGTTTCTGCTAAAAAGAAACTGTCCAGATGAACTGATTGAGAATGAGCGGATTTGATACCTGGACTATTGAGAATTAACTTTCTTGTCTTGAACCACTTTGGACATGTCTGCCTGCCTGGGAGGAGTCGACGAGGGACACACCCCCAGAAACCATCTTGGCTACAGCAAACTGGTTGGTCCACATAAGTTGCTTACTTGGTGGGTTAACTTCAGTGTGCTTTGGACTACTCTGACTGAGGAAGCCCTCTGGAGTGAGGGTGAAACGTTTCTGCTAAAAAGAAACTGTCCAGATGAACTGATTGAGAATGAGCGGATTTGATACCTGGACTATTGAGAATTAACTTTCTTGTCTTGAACCACTTTGGACATGTCTGCCTGCCTGGGAGGAGTCGACGAGGGACACACCCCCAGAAACCATCTTGGCTACAGCAAACTGGTTGGTCCACATAAGTTGCTTACTTGGTGGGTTAACTTCAGTGTGCTTTGGACTACTCTGACTGAGGAAGCCCTCTGGAGTGAGGGTGAAACGTTTCTGCTAAAAAGAAACTGTCCAGATGAACTGATTGAGAATGAGCGGATTTGATACCTGGACTATTGAGAATTAACTTTCTTGTCTTGAACCACTTTGGACATGTCTGCCTGCCTGGGAGGAGTCGACGAGGGACACACCCCCAGAAACCATCTTGGCTACAGCAAACTGGTTGGTCCACATAAGTTGCTTACTTGGTGGGTTAACTTCAGTGTGCTTTGGACTACTCTGACTGAGGAAGCCCTCTGGAGTGAGGGTGAAACGTTTCTGCTAAAAAGAAACTGTCCAGATGAACTGATTGAGAATGAGCGGATTTGATACCTGGACTATTGAGAATTAACTTTCTTGTCTTGAACCACTTTGGACATGTCTGCCTGCCTGGGAGGAGTCGACGAGGGACACACCCCCAGAAACCATCTTGGCTACAGCAAACTGGTTGGTCCACATAAGTTGCTTACTTGGTGGGTTAACTTCAGTGTGCTTTGGACTACTCTGACTGAGGAAGCCCTCTGGAGTGAGGGTGAAACGTTTCTGCTAAAAAGAAACTGTCCAGATGAACTGATTGAGAATGAGCGGATTTGATACCTGGACTATTGAGAATTAACTTTCTTGTCTTGAACCACTTTGGACATGTCTGCCTGCCTGGGAGGAGTCGACGAGGGACACACCCCCAGAAACCATCTTGGCTACAGCAAACTGGTTGGTCCACATAAGTTGCTTACTTGGTGGGTTAACTTCAGTGTGCTTTGGACTACTCTGACTGAGGAAGCCCTCTGGAGTGAGGGTGAAACGTTTCTGCTAAAAAGAAACTGTCCAGATGAACTGATTGAGAATGAGCGGATTTGATACCTGGACTATTGAGAATTAACTTTCTTGTCTTGAACCACTTTGGACATGTCTGCCTGCCTGGGAGGAGTCGACGAGGGACACGCCCCCAGAAACCATCTTGGCTACAGCAAACTGGTTGGTCCACATAAGTTGCTTACTTGGTGGGTTAACTTCAGTGTGCTTTGGACTACTCTGACTGAGGAAGCCCTCTGGAGTGAGGGTGAAACGTTTCTGCTAAAAAGAAACTGTCCAGATGAACTGATTGAGAATGAGCGGACTGCATAGTTGAGATCTCACATCATCAATTTGTACAAACTGTTTTCTGCCCTTCAAATAACTAGATATCCACTGTATGGCTAGACCTCTAATACCGTACTGTTGCAATTTTTCAAGTAAAATGGTGTGGTCAATGGTGTCAAAAGCCTTTCTCAAATCAACAAACAGACCCATACAATACTGCTTATCATCTATTGCTGAAGTAACCTCTTCTATCAGTTCCATAAGAGCCAAACTTGTCGAATTATTTGATCTAAAACCATACTGACTATTACTCAAGATATTGTTTTTATCAAGAAACTTGTCCAGTCTGGACACAAATAATTTTTCAAGGATTTTTGAAAACTGTGGCAACAAAGAAACAGGTCTATAATTATTAAATAAACATTTCTCCCCATTTTTAAAAATTGGAACCACCTTTGCAATTTTCATTTTTTCAGGGAATATACCTTTAGAAAGTGATAAATTACAGATGTGGCTCTATAATATGACTTATTATCTCCTTCACAACCATCATATCCAAATCATCACAGTCTTTAGATCTTTTATCAGTAAATTGTCCAACAACCTTCATTATTTCTTCTTTAGTGGTTCCATTTAAAACATACTGTTTACACAACCACTGATTAAATAACTCACGTTTTCATCTATTTTAGGAATTGAGGTTGCAAGATTAGATCCCACATTTACAAAATAATTATTGAAACCATTTACAATTTCTTTGTCATCATGAATTTCTACATTATTTTCCACAAAATGTTGTGACAATCCCATGTTACCCTTATGTTTATTTAGAACACTGTTAATTACTCTCCATGTCGCCCTCATATCACCACTGCATTTATGTAATAATTGACTATAGTATTCCCTCTTATGTTTTCTTATAATCCCTACTAACTTATTTTTGTACTTTTTATATTTTTCTTCAGCATCCTGTGTTCTAGACTTGTGTACTGTATATAGTTTTATTTTGTTTCTGTGTCGACACAATCGACACAATCGACACAATTTATCGACACAATCACTACAAAGCATGAAAATACTAACAAAGAACAAGCTTATGCAGAGTTGGAAGTTGGAGAAAAAAGACAAAAACTCAGCTTCAAAGTAGACACTGGGGCACAAGCGAACATAATACCAGCAGGAACATTTCATCAAATGTTTGGTAGTATGCCATTAAACCCCACGACTAGTCAACTCACAGCATATGGAGGTCAAACACTAAAAACAGAGGGTTCGTGCAGATTGTCGTGCAGCTACAAAAACACGTCTGTTTGGCTGGAATTCGACATAGTCTGTGCCAACGCACCTCCTGTTCTGGGCATGAGAGCATGTTTGGACTTAAATATAGTCAAACTAGTACACACTGTTGGTGTGCAGCTCAAAGAAAACACAGACATTTATGAGGAATTCGCTGACGTGTTTCAAGGGATTGGTCTGTTTCCAGGAGAATGTCAGATTGAGCTAAAACCCTCAGCATCGCCCGTGGTGTGCCCTCCACGACGCATACCTTTTGCCCTCCGTGACCGCCTAAAGGCTGAATTGGACAAGATGGAGAAAAATGACATACAGAGAGTCACAGAACCAACTGAATGGGTGAACGCTCTCGTCGTCATAGAAAAGCCTAAAACTAAAAAGCTGAGAGTCTGTCTGGATCCACGTCCACTAAACAAAGCGATCCAGAGACCACACTACCCACTACCGACCTTGGACGACGTAACACCAAAACTGGCTGGAGCAAAGTATTTCAGCGTGTTGGACGCCAGGTCAGGATACTGGACAATTAAACTCAACGAAGAATCATCGATGTTGACCACTTTCAACACAATTTATGGCAGGTATCGCTTCAAAAGACTGCCATTTGGGATCATCTCAGCTCAAGATGAGTTCCAGAGAAGAGTGGATGAAGCCTACGAGGGACTGCCAGGCGTGGCTACCATCGTGGACGACATTTTAGTGTACGGAAGCACTAAACAAGAGCACGACGCAAACCTACACTCAGTTTTGGAGAGGACCCGCCAAAAGGGTATAAAACTGAACAAAGACAAAAGCGTAATTTGTGTACCCGAAGTCAACTATTTTGGACACACGTTGACCTGTGATGGTATTCGTCCAGACCCTAACAAGATTGAGGCCATCAGAGACATGCCACCGCCTCAAAACAAGTCTGAACTAGAAACCATACTGGGCATGGTCACCTACCTCGCAAAGTTTGCACCACGACTGTCAGAAGTGACTGCGCCGCTCCGAGAACTCCTGAAAGAAAAGAACGAGTTCGTATGGGACACAAACCAAGAAGCCGCTTTCAAGTGTGTGAAAGATCTACTCACAACAGAACCAGGTCCAGTACTCCAGTACTTCGACCACAAAAAGGAAGTAAAGCTGCAAGTAGATGCTTCAAAGTACGGTTTAGGCGCCGTATTGCTACAAGATGAAAAACCAGTAGCCTACGCATCTAAAACCCTCAACGAGACTGAAGTAAACTACGCACAGATTGAGAAAGAACTCTTTGCAGTACTCTTTGGCTGTAAACGTTTTCACCAATACCTGTACGGACGTCAGGTAATCGTTGAGTCAGACCACAAACCACTGGAGTCAATTATGCGAAAACCCCTCGCAGCTGCTCCTCCAAGACTTCAACGAATGATCATACAGCTACAGAGGTACGACATCGTCATCGTACACAAACCAGGCAAGCATATACCCGTCGCAGACACGTTATCCAGAAAACCCACTGCACGCCACGATCCTTCATTAAGCGAAGGTATGGACTTCCAAGTGCACACTGTGATGGACAATGCACCTGTGAGCGACCGCAAAATGATGGAAATCAGAGACGCTACAGCAAGAGATGAACAACTCATACTCTTAAAGAGAATTATCCAGTCGGGTTGGCCAGAATCAGCCAAGAAATGCCCACAAGCTGTTTCAGAATACTGGAACATTAGACATGAGCTCTCAGAAGCTAATGGTATTCTTCTAAAAGGTGAGAAAATTGTTATTCCAAATGTGTTGAGAACTGAAATGTTGTCACGTATACACGCAGGACATTTAGGAATGGACAAATGTAAACAGAGAGCTAGAGATATATTGTTTTGGCCAGGTATGGGAAAACAAATAGAGACACTAGTTGGGTCATGCAGCATCTGTTTGGAGCACAGAAGCTCACTCCCAAAAGAACCAATGGTTTCTCACCCAATACCAGACCAACCTTGGCAAGCTGTAGCGACAGACCTGTTCAAATGGAACAACATCGACTACATCGTCACTGTAGACTACTACAGCAGGTACTTTGATGTGGAAAAAATTCCCAACCTCACATCATCAGTGGTTATTCAAAAACTAAAAGCCACATTCGCCAGATTTGGAATTCCACAGACTGTAGTAAGTGATAATGGACCCTGTTACAGCTCACAAGAATTCAGAAACTTCGCCAAAGCATGGGACTTTGAACACATAACAAGCAGCCCCATGTACCCACAGAGCAACGGGTTGGCAGAAAGAACTGTGAGAACTGTCAAGGCTCTCATGGAGAAAGCACACATGAAGAGAACAGACCCCTACCTCAGCCTGTTGGAATACAGGAACACTCCGGTTGATGGATTCAAATCACCAGCACAACTGCTGATGAGCAGGAGACTTCGCTCAATCCTTCCATCCACGAAAGAGCAACTACAACCTGAACTAACTCGCCAGAGCGACATTCGCCGCAGAAGACAGAGATGTCAAAAGCGACAAAAGTGGTACTATGACAGAACTGCCAAACCACTGCCAGCGCTGCCACCGGGATCTGCTGTTCGTTTTCAACTGCCAGATGTTACTTGGAAACCAGCAACTGTCATCGGACCAGCAAAGACTAATCGCTCATACCACATCAAGACGGAAGATGGTTCTGAAATCAGAAGGAACAGACGGCATCTGATTCCAACTCCCGATGTCACCACACCAGATTATCCAGAACCAGAACCACCAAACATTGCACAACAAACAGGCATGGACAGTGAAGAAAGTTCAGAGTACACACCTCTGATACAAACCCGATCAGGTCGAGTGGTGAGACCCAGAAACGTTTTGGATTTGTAAAAAAAAAAAAAAAAAAAAAAGAAAAGAAAAATGTTTGTGAAATGTATGTTCAAATTTTGCATTTACAGCAAGTGTTGTGTTAAATGTCATGTGTAGAGATTTTGTATTAGTTATAGATTTTGATATAATAGGTTCTGATTAGTATGTGTTATAGGACATTTATTTTTATTTAAAAAAAAGGGAGATGTAATATCCTGTCACGTACATATACGTGCTTACGTTAGAATGTACGTGATGACGTAGTTACGTAGTTGACGCAGCGTTACGTTAGTTACTGTTGTTGTACCGACCAGATGAATGGCGGACATGTTGAATAAAAGCTCGCAGTGAACCAGACCGAATCTTCTACCATCCTTCGATCCTGTCGGTAATCGTGCACATTAAAGATAGCTGTATCAAAGATGGACAGCTGATCTTTTACATCATTGAGAGCAAAAATGCACATATCAGTGCCAAGGTTTGGTTTGAAGCCAAACTGATTATCAGATGTCAGGAGAAACTTCTCCATTCTGTTTAACATAGCTCTCTCCAAGACCTTTGATAAAGTACTGGCTAGAGCTATAGGTCGATAGTTGGGGGCTGCCATTGCATGTAAATGCATGGAAGCCACCTATTGTTATCCTGCTCGAACGTGTGTCTACATTTCGTCGAGCGTTAATGCGGCCCGAACCACAATGTCTACCCCCACAAAAGTTATATCAAAACGACTGGCTCGGCCCCCTGATGTGTGCTATTACTTTTATTGGCATTTCGACTTACCATGGCAACGTAATTTGCGAACAAAGACGTAATGAATCTCCAAATCCAGGAACTAGTTGGTTACTGCCCACTTATTATTCTACACCAGAAAAAGTTATCTTTTTCAACTTTAATACGGACCGAACCACAAAGTGAACCCCCACAAAAGTTATATCAAAACGACCGGCCCGACTCAGAGATGTGTGCTATTACTTTTCTAAGCAATCGGAGTTACCATGGCGATGTATTTTGCTAACAAAGTTGCCATATTTCCCCATTGAAAATGAATGGGAGAACACTCCTCACACAAACTGCTGCTGTCAAGTCACATGATTTAGAATCTGATGAAAACATACTCACTGTTGGTACTGTTTGAAACTCATAGAAAGTATTTATCAGATGTATCTCTAGAACTGATTAACATTTGGAGCCATTTTGATTCAAGATGTCCGGCAACAGCCTGGCAGCCCCCGTCAAAGTTTCTCCAGGAACTTTCTAGTTGTCTTTGCTATTTATCTTACCAGCCTTATTTTTAACAATAGGCACTAAAATCACAGACAATATAGAATCTGGTAAAATGCCATGAATTAAAAACCCAGTGAAACAAATGGCTAGCAAGGGAAAAAGTTTCCTGCTTGCAAATTTTAAATGCTCTGCGGATATCTTATCCGCGCCACATGCCTTATTATTTTTCAGCTTCATAACAATATCCACAACTTCTTGTGCAGAAATAGTAACATCTTCATGTTTGTCTATGTCGTTCATCACAAAGGGATTACTTTTATTACGGTTAAACAGTTCATGATAGTGTTCCTTCCATAATTGCATAATTTCATCTGGTCCATTTGCACCATCAATGTTTGTTGGCAAGGAGGTTTTTACATTATTGACTCTTTTAATTTCTTTCCAAAATTTGGTAGGACTGTTATGTTGTAATTTCATTGCAAGTGACTCAGATTTAAGTGTGTTTTCATTCCTCTTAATAAATCGTAAAACATATTTTAAATTAGCATTTGTCCTCTTATTGTCATCCTTCAAGTATTTTGTTTCATCAACTGAAAATTCTTAAGTTTTATGATTTGGTGGATTAAAATATTCTATAACTTATGTACAAGGCTCAGAATCAAAATTTACCATCGAACATACAAGTGAATTTTGTTAAAAGGAATAGTTGTAATTTAAAGGGAACAGATATTTTTGTAAAGACGAGGTATAGAACAAGTTTAAAGGGAAGGTCTACTTTAATGAAGGGAATTAGTTTATGGAATAGTTTGGATAATGATGCAAAAAAGGAGAAATCATTAGTTGTATTTAAGAAAAAGATAAAGAATGTTTTGCTGACGAGATATATATATATATACGTTTTGCTTATATTAAGTAATTATACTGAAAAATTGTGATAATTTTGTGGTTTGTTGTATTGTTTGAATTGATTGTTTTGATTTGATATAGTTATGAAGAGGCAGAAATGATAAGAATTTATTCTTCTTCTGCTGTCTTTCATTTTATAGTTATTTTATTTAATTGTTTTGAATATACCCTGATGCATGCTCAATAATCCAGGTAGAAAGAGCCAAAAAAGCTAAGTCTGGTCCTCTGGACATTCAAAAAACAAAACAAAGCAAAAAAACTGTAGAAACGTTTCGTCTTTCGTCCGAAAGACTTCCTCAGTCTGAGATGCTGTGTTCAGCTCAGTCTTATAAATAGCACCTTCTCACAGTGGATCAACCAGTTGGCTGATGACAGCCGAAACCAGCTGCTCACATGATCAAGGAGGACCATCAGCCTGACGATGGATCGTTAACACCCTGATGGTTGTTTGCTATTCACAGAGGGCTGAGTGATACTAGCAATAACAGCATTGTAAGAGGGAGACAGTTGAACCCGGAGGCCTCCACCTCTGTTTAATGATGGACGGTTTCTTTTCACAAAGATGGCCTCCTTTACTCCTCTCTCAAACCATTGTTCCTCTCTATCAAGGATGTGTTTTGAATATGTCTTGTTTTAATTCAGCGTTTCTCAAATAGTGGGGCGCGCCCCCCTGGGGGGGCGCAGTGCGATGCCAGGGGGGGCCCGGGCTCTTGTGACCCAGTTTTGAATTTTCTTATTGCGCCGCGGAACTAAAATACCTAGGCGTGTTTCAGCACGGCGCTATTATCTGTAGCACGCGTAGCATTAGCTTCTCGCCATAGACTGTTTGGGAAAGTTATGGCTTCCTTGTTTAAAAAGACGAGCGCAAGTTTCATGGAGCTGTTGTTTCATGGAGATTGGTGCGAACGTGCAGAGGAGCGGAGCGCTCCGCCACGAGAGAACAAACGAGATCTGCAGCTGCAACACGTTCTTTTTTTTCAACACGTCTTGTTAACGGACTTGAAACAACTTCATCCCAACGTGAACGTCTCTTCTAAAAGCAAGAAAAGCAGCTTGTTGCAACACCGCTAACAGCAGCATTTAAACTTCCATGAGGTAAATCAGAACGGTCCAGATCACAGTCGCAGCTGTAGAAGTTTTAAAGCTCTGGGTTGATGTGCAGGCTTTAAAGTTCGTGAGCTCCGCCACAACATCCATCATGTCAACACTTCAGACTGTTTTGAAGCTCCGCTCCAGAACTGAAAGTAACAAAGTTCATCACTTTATGAAAAAAATAAAACTGATGTCAACAAGCCCTGGATCTCTGATGATGATGATGACCGAGCGATTTAACCACCTCATAACAAACGTTCAAGAAGAGGTATTGTTGTCTTATTAATATTATCATCTATATAATTTTTTAATTTAAAGTTATAATCTTATTAACTCTTTCTTTTTTACCTCTTTGTGTTCTTCAGGGAAATCCACCACATCACCTCCAGTAGAAGTGTGTGACTGAACTCTGAACTTTTCCAGAGACACCCTGATGCATGCTGCTCAATAATCCAGGTAGAAAAATCTAAAAAAAGCTAAGTCTGGTCTTCTTCCAGGGACCTGTCCCACCTGGGGGAGCAGGTCCAAGAAGAAGTTGTGAGTAATGAGGACAAATTGCACTACTTTTACACTACCTTTTATATCTACACTACTGCTGATATATACTGTATATTCTTTTTACTAGCCTTATTGCATATGCCACTTTACCTCTGCACACCTGCTTCTGCAGGACTTGGTGGCTGCAGAAGAGGTCATGCAATCATGGGGATCATCTGTTCTGGAATAGGCACATCTAAAACATTCAGAGCAGGGAGGCCTGAGGACTTGAATTGAGAATCACAATTTTATATACAAATTATACTACAGTGGACGTATAATAAACCTTTTTCTTTTTAACCCTCTTTTGGTATGTGCGAGGTTATTACAGCCACCGTATTTATAGTCGCAGCGGAGAGTAGGGGGGCGCGGACCAGATTCTTCTTACTGTGGGGGGGCTTAACAGAAAATAATTGAGAAGCACTGGTCTACGCATAGACCCCTGACTTGGATTCAAAGATTCACAGATTCAATGTTCTTTTTTGTATCTGTGTGTTTGAGTTTTCCGTAGTAAACGAGAGGGTAGCTTTCCTGCACATTTGTGTGGGGGGACAGACTTTGACTGTTGTTTGTACCTACAAGCCAAATTGATTTTCAGAGTACCCTGCCTTCTTGGATTTCTTAGCATGCATGCTAGAAGGTGATCCAGATGAGGATTCTTTTATTCTGCTGAGAGACTTCAATGCCCACGTGGGCACGGCAGTGTGACCTAAAGAAGCATGATTAGGAGGAACAACCTCTACGATCTGAACCTGAACGGGGTTCTGTTTTTTTGTCTTTTGTGTTTGTCATAGTTTGTCCATCACAAACACAATGTTTGAACATAAGGGTGTCCATAAGTGCACTTGACACCACGACACCCCAGGTCGTAGATTGATTATTTACTTTGTAGTCATGTCATCTGATTTGTGGACATTTGTTTTTAACAAACAGGTGAAGAGAGAAGCTGAGTTTTCAACTGATAGTTGGTAGTGAGTTGGTAGTGAGTTGGGTCAGATGATGGGGGAAGATGCCAGACAGACCTGGTAGACCCAAATGTGTAATGAGTGTTTGTTGGGAACACCTGGCAGAAGAACATGTCAGAAATATCTTCAACTCACAACACCGCACAAACTTTAACCACATCCCAGCTGAAGCAGGGGACCTTGAGTCCGAGTGAGCCAGGTTCTGCCCCTCAATTGTTAAGGTGGATGCCTTGAGCTGTGGTCGCAAGGTTGTTGGTGCTTCTCACGATGATCCTTATACTTAGTGGTAGACACCCTGGATTAGGAAAGTTGTCAAGCTGAAGAAGGAGTCCAATCAGGCATTGTTGGCTGGTAGGACACCAGAGGTAGCTGAGGAGCACCAGAGTGTCCAGCAGGACATAACCTTGGCTGTTGCTGAGGTAAAAGCTTGGATGTGGGAGAAGTTCAGTGAGGCCTTGGATAGAGACTCTTGATCACCTCCAAGGAGATTCTAGCAAACCAGCGGGTGGCTGAGAAGGAGAAAACAGCACTTTACTAACACTGTGTTCAGTGAAGGTGGGGTGTTTTTGACCTCAACCAGTGATGTTGTCAGGTGGTAGGAAGAACATTTTTCTACACTTCTCAATCCAAATGGCACATATTCCATGGAGAAAACTGAGTTGTGGGACTTCAGGGTTGGTCCATAACCGTGGCTGAAATCACTGAGTTAGTTAAAAAGTTCCATGGTAACAGTGCTATGGGGATGGACAATATCTGCTCTGATTTTCTTAAGGCTCTGGATGTTATGGGGTTATCTTGGTTGACACACCTTTGCAACATTGTGTGGACATTGGGGACAGTGCCACTAGATTGGCAGACTGGTGATGACTATTTTCAAAAAGGGGACCAGAGGGTGTTCTGCAATTATATGGAATCACTCTCCTTAGCCTCCCTGGTAGGGTCTATTTGGGGTACTGGAGAAGTAAACCGATCATTGGTTGAACGTCAGATCTAGGAGGAGCAATATGGGTTCTGTCCTGGCTGTGGAACTTTGGACCAGCTCTTTACCCTTACTAAGATCATCGAGGGGTCAGGAGAGTTTGTCCATCCAGTTTGCAGATGTTCGGTGGACTTGGAGAACTCAACCATGTTCTTCAGGATACTCTGTGCGGGTGCTCCACGAGTATGGGATTGGAGGCCTACAAGTGGTGCAAGGGTTTGGTTCACATTGCCGGCAATAAATCGACCCCTACAGGGTAGGAGTTGGACTCTACCAGGGCTGCAAATTGTCATTGATTCTTTTCATAACTTTCATGGACAGAAATTCTCAGTGCAGCCAGGATTGGAAGGGGTCTGGATCAGTGGCCTTGGGATTCCATCTGTGGAATTTGCAGATGATGTGGTCTTGTTGGTGTCATCATGCTGTGATCTTCAGCTCTCACTGGAGCACTTTGCAGCCAAGTGTTAAGCAGCTAGGATGAGGATTTGCACCTCCAAATCTGCGACCATGGTCTTCAGTCAGAAAAGGGTGGATTGCTATCTTTGGGTTGAGGGTGAGGTTCTGCCTCAAGTGGAGGACTTAGAGCATTTTGGGGTTTTGTTCACAAGTGAGGGAATAATGTAGTGTGATTGACACAAACTGGTGTTGCATCTGCCATATCTCAAAGCTCTCTCTTTACCTGTTGGTCCATGTTCCTATTGTCATTTATGGCCACAAACTCTGGGTAGTAACCAAAAGAACAAGATTGTGGGTACAGGCAGGTTAGCAGGGTAGTGGGACTCTCCCGTAGGGTGAAAAGTTTAGTTATCTGGGAGTGATAAAGTAGATCCACTGCTACTCCATATTGTGAGAAGCTCATTGAGGTGCTTCAGATATCTGGTAAGGATGCTCCCTGCACACCTATCTAGGGAGCTGCTTCAGGCCTGAAGACTGGGAGGTGATCCCAGACACCCTGGAGAGAGTATATCTCTCAACCGTCCTGGGAATGCCTTGGAAACCTTTCAGAAAAGGAGGAGTAGATGTGGAAAGGGATGACTGGGCCTCCCTGCTCAAGCTGCTACTTGCATGACCAGACTTCAGAACAAGTGGAAGACAATGGATGGATGGATGGAAACATTTTTATGACTTTTTGTGAACACATGAAAATGTATGTGTTGTATAAAATGTGAGGCCTTCTGTTCAACAAAGCTTTCCCACCACTTTTGGAAGAAAAAAAAAACATTTTCCATTTTCTTTGTTCATTCCCTTCAGATTTATTCTTGTTTTCTTTTAGTTACTCCTTTAAGGAGACACCCACAGACACCTATACAGGTATGCTTGAATACCCTCATATCTGTCAGTAACTGAGTTGCCCACATTCTCTAGAATTCACATTTTTGCATGTCTGAAAATCCCATTTAAATCTCTCACACAAAGTGATACAAAGCCAGGTGGAGAGGATAGAATGGGGGTCTGACAGAATATTTTCTGCATTGGTCAAGCTTCTGTAGCCAATTGGCACACACATGCATAAGGTTGCCAGAAAACCAGTCAAATAAGCATGTATGGCAAAGAACATTATCTATTTTGGTTTGGGCCTGTCAGCTTGATTCTTACCATGAACAGAGACACACCGCTTGCTTCACAATGTGATGTCTTCTTATTTTCCATCAGGACCCTTTTACTGGAAGCAATTACATGGGTCAGGCTGTATTTTAATGAGGAAATAATGAACATTAAGAAATGCATAGTAAGAAAGACAGTTGTCTGGAAAGAGATAAAGGCAAATAAAGAAGGGGACCACAACCCACCCCTCAAAAGAGAGGGTGTGGGGGGCATAAGGAACTGATGTTTGATTTACTTATGGTTCATGCAAGTTTAAAGCTCAACAAATGTTTTTTTTT
>JBBPBX010054207.1:0-23558 GCA_038048925.1 Garcialebias charrua
GTTTGTGTCAAAGTCCATTAAAGGACCACTATTTTGCGAGCCCAAGTTATTTAGTGGTAATGGCAGTCGTCCCCCGATCGGAAGGTTGGAGGTTCGAATCCCGAGTTCCCACACCATCTGTCATTGTGTCCCTTGGCAAGACACTTAACCCCGAGTTGCTCCCGGTAGGACTGGCAGCGCCTTGCATGGCAGACTACAGCTACCGGTGTATGAATGTGTGGATGAATGGGTGGATGGCTGGTGCTGTAAAGCGCTTTGGGGCCCCTCATAGGGGGCTGGAAGGCTCTATACTGTATAAGTAAGCTCCATTTACCATTTACCATAAGCAAATTTAAGGTCAGACACATGAAAGAACCCTTTCTTTACAAAACTATAGTAAGGAAAAAATGATTATTTCTATGTAAAAACATTAACCAACAATATTTTTCACCACGTCATACGTCATAGCAGTCTGGCCTCTTTGATGCTTTCTTGCAAAAAAACAAAAAACAAATCGTACTTGAATTCTTTTCGTCTGGCTTTGAAAAACTTCATAGATCCTAATTTAAGACTCACCTTTGTGAGTGTTGCAGCACAGTGATAGTTTCAGGTCATATTAGGCTTTAGTCATTTCTGTAAATTTAACAAAACCTTTAACTCTGACTTCTTACCTGAAAGGGCATCTGCCCGCTGTTGTTCTTCATGTCTTTATTTGCTCCGCGATAAAGCAAAATCCGTGCACAGCTTTCCTGCAACCAACAAAATTAATTTTATTTAAAAAGCTTCTTTTTTTTTTTTTACACAGCCCTGATTTCATGTGGGCTTCATGAAATACCTTGTTGTATAAAGCACAGATGTGCAAGGCAGTGTTTCCAGAGGCATTCTGGGAGGAGGAATCTGCTCCGTAAAAGAGGAGGTGCTCCAGATGCTGCGAGTTGCCGTTCTGACAGGCCTGTGGAGCGACACGAACACCAAAGAGAGGAGGACAAGAGGAGAAAGATAAAAATGAAAACAATGAAAAACAATGTGTCAAAAGAATAAAATGATGGACGTTTAATAAAGAGGAGCAAATAAGGATAAAGGAGACAGCGACAGGAAGTGAGTCATAAAAAGAGTCATTATCACTAAATATAAAAAATATACCACTTTACTATGTTTGTCCACTTTTTGATTACCGTATTATCCGGCCTATAAGTCGCACCTTTTTGCCTACATTTCCAAGCCCTGCGAATTATACGTGGATTTTTCTGGTTTTTTTTCACTTTGGTCAAAAAAATGGTCTCGTAATTTAATGGTTTTTAACCGTCAAAAGTGCATTTATCAAGAAAAGTTAAACTGAGACACACTTTTACTGTAATGTCAGCTACCAAAAATATATTTTTTATGTGTTTGTCTTTAAAGACCAAAGAGATGCAGGTCTGTTTGCTGCACTGCAAGTCTGTTGTTGCTGCGCGTGCTCGTTTTGTGCCATGAGGTGCGACTTATAGGCCGGTGCGACTTATACGTGCATTTTTCCACTTTATTGTACATAATTGGACTGGTGCGACTTATACTCCGGTGCGACTTATAGGCCGGAGAATACGGTAATATTCTGCCATATTTTAGCTGCTGTTGCACTGTATTGTTTTAACGAAAGCTAATTATATAAACCCTAATAAAACAATAATAAAGTTCAATAATAGAAGCAGAAATTTAATTGTGTGTAGATTTTATCTTCATTTAAACAAATAAATCAGTTAAACAAGTTGAGTGAACTTTGTGCTCATGTGCGCAAACAGTCCATTCAAATAAAATTAAAAAATTAAAAATCCAAATCATCAGAAGCCAAATAAAGTATAAATATGTGCGCAAACAGTCCATTCAAATAAAATTAAAAAATTAAAAATCCAAATCATCAGAAGCCAAATAAAGTATAAATATGGCATAAAAACATTTAGTTTGAGATTCATTGGACCTGACAAATAAATCATTTTTGAGATGGAAACAAACTGTTTTTAAAAAAGAACAAACTAAATTCTCCTGCTGTTCGTGGTTCAATGGCTTCAGATGCATCACAGTCACTCCGTCACGTCTCTCATCCAGAGAAGAGCGCTCACGTCGGTTATTTGCTTTCTGCTAACTTCCGTTACCTGAACTGAACTACTACAGCCTCGTGAACAGCGAGGTTCAGCCCAGAGCACAAAAATATATAAAATAAGTCCCTCTTTTCCAGCCTCAGCTACGAGTCTGTCAGAGAAAACCCTGGAGTTACATTTACTGACGACGACGAGGAAAAACATTCCAGAGTTTGGGATGTTAGGCTTGTTCAGCTGAAGCTTCCACCGTGTTTATCCCACACACACAGGCGAGCGGTTGATGTGTTGGAGAGCCACACTGAGTCAAAGAAACTACAACTATTTACAGCCGCATGAGCAAGTTGTGTGTTCTTCTATCTGGATGCACCGAGATATGTGATGCACAATATGCGATGTGCAATATGGCATAAAATCCATATCCCAATATCTAATTTGATGGGTGGCAGTAACAATATATATCATATGTTTTCTGGTATAAAACTTGCAATAGGAATTTAAAGGGGACCTCAGATGTGTTTTTTAAATTTTTTATGGTATTTCTGTGTGATATCCAGACCCTATTCCTTCAATTTAATGCACAAAATAATTATTAGATAATCAATTATACCCTTTTTAATTCTGCCATTTTTAACTTTCGTTTTGAACGACCGGTTCTGATAGAAGTTCTGAAGTCCACGCCCTTCAACGATCTGTTTACGCCCTCTGTAACAGCCAGTATCTGTAATGTGTTGTTGTTTTAAAATTAGCTCTTTTTTTATTACTCATTTGACTTACTGTTAGTGCTAGCTTAAGATAACTTACCGAAACCCGTCTGAGCGCGCCGCAATGTGCTGCTCCTTTTAGCATTAGACCTCCCGAATCCGATGCTAATGTTAGCTTGTTCCTCTTCCGGTATTTGCCAGCTCCGCTCGTTGCACGCGGCGATTTTGGGAGTTATCGCTGTTCCAGTCAAGACAACACAAAGTTCACCAAGTGTCTCCCGTAAATTAATCCATAAGGAGAAGGTCCTCGCTGCTGTGAGGCTGCTGGGACGCTGCAACGAGGCTGTACAATTGAAGCTCCGCTCCATCCGCCAGAAGCAGTGTCCCGTTGCCGCCGGTCCCTATGCCGGGAGTCCGCTCGTTTAATTTTTGCCGGCTGCGCGTTGGGAGCGATCGCAAATACACTAAAAATTGAACTAAAACATAAAAATAACAATTATACTTTATTTATAAAGCCATTTAAAAAAAACACAGCTGCAACAAAGTGCTGTACACATGAAATTAAGAACATATAAACAAAAGATGAGATGAAATCATGAAAAACAACAGTCATGTGTTTAATACAGAAGTGGGTTGAGCCTAACCAGGGGTTGCTAGGTGAGGGGCTGGACTCAGGTTTGAGGTGATTGGCTACGGCTTGTGACGTCAATAACTGCAGGAAGTGTGAATCCAGGTGTATTTATCAAAAATAAATAAATCTACTTAGAGTAAATAAACCACTGGGTGCATTTTTTTAGCCTGGCCCTCGCCATTCCTGCACAGCTCCGCTCAATTCTCATTTCCCTTCACTGCACAGTCTGGGACTTCACCCACCCACAAGGATTTCTCCGGTAGATTTTTGTTCGGACCAATCAGAGAACAGAAGGGGTGGAGTTTTGGACCCTAACCCACGCCCCCACCAGTCCCAGCGCGCAGAGCCAGCGCTCAGTCAGCGAGCAGCGGCATGTTCTCATTCAAAGCGATGCAAAGCGATGCAGGATTGTTTTATATGTGACACAAATTTATTAATTTCCCCTTCTTAATCCCTTATCTGGAGTTTTCTTTTGTTTTTTTTCCCCAAAAGTTAAGTAATCGCTCCCTCGTCCTCCTTCTCCTCCACCCTCCTGCTGAGTAAAATGAACACGGAAATGCCTCAGGTTGTCACGAGAATTAAACTCGGGTTTTATTGCTGACCGAGTCCCTGCAGATTTTCTGGTCTTTTGGTGAGCTGGACCAGCGATCCATGGTTTGATTTTATTGTATTAAAACGTTTTATAACATATAAACACTGAGTTTGCGCAGCGAGAGAAACGCTGCAAGAGGCGGAGCAGCTGTCAGTCAAGTTCACCAGAGCACGGGGGGTGGCTCTGAGGGGAGGGAGCAGAATGCTTTCCCTGTTCAAAATATCCAATGGTTTTGTTCCTAAGCAGAGGCCACGCCTCCAGCAAGAAACGTTTTTCAATGGGAAAAGTCCAGACCCTAGTACGAAGCGAAGTGAAGGACAAGGGTCTGGTTTAAACCAGGCTAGCATTTTTTTGGCACAAGGACTGTTTTTTTTTTTATGAAGTAAATACCCAAAGTTTAGTAAAAAAACATTAAAAAGTGAATTTTGAATCTGTGGTCCCCTTTAAAAAAAGCAAAGGGTGTCATTTTGCCAGCATCCATCCATTTTCTTCCACTTATCTGGGGTCAGGTCACGGGGGTAGCAGCTTAAGTAGGGAGGCCCAGACTTCCCTCTCCCCAGCCACTTGGGCCAGCTCCTCCGGGGGAATCCCAAGGTGTTCCCAGGCCAGCCAAGAAACATAGTCCCTCCAGCGTGTCCTGGGTCTTCCTCTGGGTCTCCTCCTGGTGGGACATGCCTGGAACACCTCACCAGGGAGGCGTCCAGGAGGCATCCTAACCAGATGCCCGAGCCACCTCAACTGGCTCCTCTCGATGTGGAGAAGCAGCGGCTCTACTCCGAGTCCCTCCCGGATGACTGAGCTTCTCACCCTATCTCTAAGGGAGAGTCCAGACACCCTGCGGAGAAAACTCATTTCAGCCGCTTGTATCCGAGATCTCGTTCTTTCGGTCACAACCCAAAGCTCATGACCATAGATGAGGGTGGGAACGTAGATCGATCGGTAAATTGAGAGCTTTGCCTTTAGACTCAGCTCTCTCTTCACCATGACAGACCGGTACAGCACCCGCTTCACTGCTGACGCTGCACCTATCCGCCTATCAATCTCACGCTCCATTTTTCCCTCATTCATGAACAAAACCCCAAGATACTTAAACTCCTCCACTTGGGGCAGGACTTCATTCCCGACCAGGAGAGGGCACACTGCCCTTTTCTGGCTCAAGACCATGGCCTCAGATTTAGAGGAACGGATCCTCATCCCAGCCACGTTACACTCAGCTTCGAACCGCTACAGTGAAAGTTGTAGATCACGACTTGATGAAGCCAATAGGACTACATCATCTGCAAAGAGCAGCAGTGTGATCCTAAGGCCACCAAAACGGATCCCCTCAACACCTTGGCTGCGCCTAGAAATTCTGTCCATAAAGTTATGAACAGAATCGGTGACAAAGGGCAACCTGGGTGGAGTCACTGTCACCGGGAACGAGCCCAACTTTCTGCCGTCAATGCAGACCAAGCTCTGACACTGGTCGTACAGGGACCTAACAGCCCGTATCAAAGAGCCTAGTACCCCATACTCCAGGAGTACCTCCCACAGGGTTCCCAGAGGGATGCGGTTGAACGTTTTCTCCAAGTCCACAAAGCACATGTAGACTGGTTGGGCAAACTCCCATGCACCCTTCAGGACCCTGTTGAGGGTGTAGAGCTGGTCCAATGTTCCACGACCAGGACGAAAACCACACTGCTCCTCCTGAATCTGAGGTTCGACTATCCGATGGACCCTCCTCTCCAAAACCCCTGAATAGACCTTACCAGGGAGGCTTAAGAGTGTGATCCCCCTATAGTTGGAACACACTCTACGATCCCCCTTTTTGAATAGGGGAACCACCACCCCAGTCTGCCAATCCAGGGGAACTGCCCCGATGTCCACGCAATATTGCAGTCGCATAAGCCAAGCCAACACAACTCTAAAACATCCAGAGCCTTAAAGACCATGTAAAGTAAATTTCAATGTGTGGTTTTAGTTTGTCACACGGCATAAATAATAATAATAATAATAATAATAATAATGAATTCAATTTATAACGCACTTTTCATTAATGAAAATCTCAAAGTGCTACAAGGTGCAACAGAATTAAATGTCAATAAAACAAATAATAAAACAATTAAAATCAATAACAACTAAGATCAAAAGTAGAATCATGAGGAGGTAGAGTATGCTCGGTTGAAAAGAAAGGTCTTCAAGCCGCTCTTAAAGTCAACCACAGACTGTGGGGCTCTCAGACAGTCAGGAAGAGAGTTCCACAGGCGGGGGGCAGCCACACTGAAAGCCCGGTCTCCCATGGTCCTTAATTTGGTTCTCGGAATGTGAAGGAGATTACTGTTCTGTGACCGCAGCGAACGGGTGGATGAGTATGGAATAAGAATATCCTTCAGATAATCTGGTGAAGTTCCGTGTAAGCATTGATGTGTAATGAGAGCAGTTTTGTACTGAATTCTGTAGGCGACAGGAAGCCAATGAAGGTTATGGAGAATGGGCGTAATATGTTCAAATTTACGAACTCTCAACAAGATCCTTGCTGCACTGTTTTGAATATATTGAAGTTTCTGAAGGTTTTTGCCAGGGATTCCAATAAACAGGGAGTTGCAGTAGTCGAGCCTGGAGGAGACAAAAGCATGGACGAGCTTCTCAGCATCGGAAAAAGTTAGGGATGGGCGAAGTCTGGAGATGTTTCGAAGATGGAAGAAGCAAGTTTTAAACAGATGCTTAATGTGATTTTCAAATGTAAGATTGGAGTCCATTTTTATTCCAAGATTAGTAACAGAGGTGGAGAGGGGGATGTCTTGTCCAGAAAAGGAAAGTCTTGTTATAGGAGATGTTTGTACCTGGTGAGGGGTGCCAATCAGTATGGCCTCAGTCTTGGAGCAGTTTAATTGAAGAAAGTTCTGATTCATCCATGCCCTAATTGCCTCCAGGCAGGCAGAGAGGGCAGTGAGTGAAGATGGAGATGACAAGGTGGAAGATGAGGATGCTCCAGTCCTGATGTAAAGCTGTGTATCGTCGGCATAACAGTGAAAAGAAATGTTGAACTGATTAATAATTTGACCTAAAGGCAGCATGTAAAGGGAAAACAGCAGGGGCCCCAGAACCGACCCCTGAGGGACACCACAGGAGACACAGACTGTCTGGGACGTGGCGTTGCCAAGACTAACACATTCCAGCCTATTGGAGAGGAAAGATTTGAACCAGTCCAGGACTGGTGTCGCAGAGACCGACCTCCACATGAAGACGGTGGAGGAGGATACTATGGTCCACAGTGTCGAAGGCTGCAGTGAGGTCAAGGAGGACAAGGATGGAGGGAGAGCCAGTGTCAGCAGCCAAGAGGACATCATTGGTAACTCTCAGCAATGCAGTCTCTGTACTGTGAGCTGCCCTGAATCCAGACTGGAACTTCTCATACAGGGAGTGTTGTTGTAGGTGATCCTGCAGCTGAGCAGCAACAGCTTTTTCCAGCACTTTAGACAGAAAAGGGAGGTGTGAAATTGGGCGGTAATTAGAAAAAATGTCGGGATCCAAATTAGATTTTTTCAGAAGAGGCCTAATGATGGCGGTTTTTAGAGGCAGTGGAACATGACCAGATTGTAGAGACTGATTTATTATTTGAGTGATAAGTGGGCCTATTGCAGAATGATTGGTTTTTATGAGAGACGAGGGGAAAGGATCCAGGGCGCAGGATGAAGGCTTCATTTTCTTGATGATGGCCTCCACCTCACTCTGAACAACTTCGTCAAAGCTGTTTAGGGTCCCAGAATGCAGACGGGTGGGTGGCACACTGAGAACGGGGAGGTTGTGGAGCTGAGATCTGATAGTGTCAACTTTGGTTTTAAAAGATGAAAGAAACAGGTCGCATTTTTGAGCAGAGTCCTCAAGAGTTTGCTTAATGGGATTAAGCAGACGAGTGATTGTGGAGAAGAGCTGTTTAGAGTTTCCAGGGCAGGTGTTGATGATGTTAGAATAATATTTGGAGCGTGCTTCTTTAAGAGAATAGGCGTACGCTTTCTGATGTTCTTTATATGCCTGCTTATGCACAGAGAGACCAGATGATTTTACACGTCTCTCAATAGCACGGCCAGTTGCCTTCATCTTGCGCAGCTCATCAGTGTACCAAGGGGCTGAACGCGAGAAAGACACCAGTCTTGTCTTCAAGGGGGCGTGTAGGTCCAGGAGCTCCCGAAGAGATTGGTTGTAGTAATCCACAGAGTCATCTGCAGAAGGATGATTGACAGCGGTCAGGGTGTGAAGATCAGCAGACAGAACATCAAGGGAAATGTTTTTAAGGTCACGGAACTGGATGGGTCGTTTTGGGTTTGAAGCAGGCGAAGATGAAGGCACTTCCAGGGAGATGACCCTGTGATCTGAGACACCCAGGTCATATACAGATAAGTTATTGATGAGTACAGTGTCTGTAATCACCAAATCCAGAGTATGCCCCCTGCTGTGCGTAGGGGCGTCAACATGTTGAGTGAGATTAAGAGAGTCCAGAAGAGACTTAAAATCTGTTGCCAGAGGTGAAGAAGAATTGTCCACGTGGATATTTAAGTCGCCAAGAAAAATAGTCTTCACAGGGGAGGTGCAGAAAAAAGTGAGGAGGTCATGCATCTCTGAGTTAAATGAAACATGCGGTTTGGGAGGTCTATAAATTAATATAACATTCATCAGGAGTGGGGCTTTGAAGCTGAAAGCCAGACATTCAAAAGAGGAAAAGTCCTGAGAAGACAGATGAGACAATTTTAAATTACTGCGATAAATTACCGCCAGACCACCACCGCGGCCAGTGCTGCGGGCTCTCTGCAGATAACTGTATCCAGAGGGACACGCCTCATTCAGAGAACTGAACACATCTGGTTGGTGCCACGTCTCTGTAAGACACATGAGGTCCAAGTTCTTCTCCAGAATGTGATCATGAATTAAACATGACTTGTTGGAAAGTGACTGCACATTGAAAAGTTCTAATTTAATACCAGTTGGAATAGGAGCTTTTTGAACCGGTTTAAGCAGACTGAAGTCCACTCCACGTTTTCCTCGCCACTTCGTGCGCAGAGGACTACAAAGGCCTACAGACGCAGCGTTCTGATGACGCCATCGAGGTGCGACACGTCTTTCAGCCCAGACAGCACTAATCGAATCCGAGTTCGCTTGAGAATAAACGGTTTTCCTTCGAGAGCTTCTATGGATGTAACGAGGTCTACGCAGAAGTCCCAGTTGTTTGATGGTGGAAATAGAAAGAGGAATGGAGCAGTTGTTAAGTTCAAACAACTGCGAAGCGGAATACGTCAACATCCACGAGCCGGTGGAGGCTAGCACAGAGCTAGCCGCTAGCAGCAGGCCCACGGCTCCGAAAAAGATATACAAGAAGCAGAGAGATGTAACTCGAACGAGCATTACCTTGAAGGAGTACAGGAGAGAGTCCAGAACAGTCCAAAGGACACAGGAAGTTGAGAGAGGCAGCAGGTAAGCGAACAATAAGTGCAGCTACGTGGTTCTCGAAGCTAAATTCGTGTTGAAGCTAGCGGGAGCTAGCAGCTCCTACTATTAAAATTCCGGTTAGACTAGTAAAGTTTGCTATCTAATGAATCCAGCAAACAAGTCAAATCTTGGCTTCACCATGGTCTCCAATCCTGAGCAAGCACAATGGCATCAGTGGAAAGGAAAAACTCCCTTTTAGAAGGAAGAAACCTTTAGCAGACCCAGGCTCAGGACAAGCGGTCATCTGCTTTGACAACGCAGTCAGAAAAGACAGTTGCTCTAAAACTAACTAACTAAAACACAAAACTTAATCACAGAAAGGTAGAAATGTCCGCGTCCGTTCACACAGGTGCTGTACACAGGCTCGCCTGTCGCACTCTGCATTCAAGAAAGGTAGAAAGGTGCAAAGAAAGGTAGAAATGTCTGCGTCCACTCGTACAGGTGCTGTACCAGTGACGTGCGGTCAGGGGAGGCAAGTGAGGCCACGCCTCACCTGTCATCATGGAAAGAAAAAAATGTAAATTGAAAAAATAAATGTAATTATTGTATTTATCCTTTGATTTGTACTATAAACTTATTTTACTAAAAACTAAACCAGTTTTCAGTTATTTTTCATTCAAAATCACAGATTTCTCTTATTTAGCGTTCAAACTGAGAAGAGACGTGGGTGGAGCTGCCGGTGCCTCTCTGCAGAGAGGCACCGGCAGCTCCGCTTCACCAGATTGCGCAATCACTCGGCTGACTGAGCTGCATGCTGCAGTGAGCCTGTATTCCTGCCCCTTTTATGTCGCTATTAAAATGTCCAAATATTTTTGTTATTAAAAACTACATTTCTATAGTTTAGCTGGTGAATATAATGTCTAGTGTTTTTGTCTAAAACTGTGTGCTGAGCGATCATAAAACAGTGAGAAAAGGAGCCGTGTGCGGCAAGCCTCAAGGAGGCGGGGCTAGTGAGCCCAGGGACAGGTTTCTGCTTGAGCCTCCTCCTGCAGCGGAGGAAGTGACAGCGCTACAATTTAATGTAAGGAAAGTGCAGTGATTCAGTTATTTTTTTCTCCTGATTGGCTATAATTTCGCAATGGAGGCTTTCTCTGGCAATGATCTCCATCGAGGCAGAGAGACTTTTAAAACTGAAAGCCGACAAGGAAGACTTTTAGAAAAAAGTCATTGACGTCTTCAGAAGGAGCGGTGCAGACTTCTTTTTTTTATTGATTCATTTTACATCAAAAACCAGAAGAAAAAGAAAAAAACATATCACATATTATATGAAAGAATACAAAGAAATCTTATTTTATCTGCCCCTTCTTTCATTAACAAAACAAGTTCATACAATCAATTCAAACAATAATTATCTATAAGTAACATAGCAAAAATAGTAACTTTTCACAATCTACAAATATCTCGAACATTAAACACTTAACTAAAAGTTTTAGTATTTTGTTAACAATTTAGTTTTGATCATTTTTTTAAACATAAGCACAGAGTTTACATTTTTAAAGGGGACCACACATTCAAAATTCACTTTTTAATGTTTTTTTACTTAACTTTGGGTATTTACTTCATAAAAAAACAGTCCAAAGGCCAAAAAAATGCACCCAGTGGTTTATTTACTCTAAGTAGATTTATTTTACTGTGATAAAAACGGCTCGTTTTTGAAATAAACTGGAAGTCAATCGCGCTTGTGACGTCACAGGCGCGAGGACAACCCACCCCAACATGAGTCCAGCCCCTCACCTAGCAACCCCTGGTTAGGCTCAACCCACTTCTGTATTAAACACATGACTGTTGTTTTTCATGATTTCATCTCATCTTTTGTTTATATGTTATTAATTTCATGTGTACAGCACTTTGTTGCAGCTGTGGTTTTTTAAATGGCTTTATAAATAAAGTATAATTGTTATTTTTATGTTTTAGTTCAATTTTTAGTGTATTTGCGATCGCTCCAAACGCGCAGCCGGCAAAAATTAAACGAGCAGACCCCCGACGTAGGGACCGGCGTCAACGAGCCCCTCTTCTGGCGCGATGGAGCGGAGCTTCAACTGTGCAGCCTCGCAGCAGCCTGGCAGAAGCCTCGCAACAGCGAGGACCTTCTCTTTACCGATTAATTTACGGGAGACACTTGGTGAACTTTGTGTGTCTTGACTGGAACAGCGATAACTCTCAAAGTCTCCGCGTGCAACGAGCGGAGCTGGCGAAAACCGGAAGAGGAACAAGCTAACATTAGCATCGGATTCGGGTGGTCTCATGCTAAAAGGAGCAGCAAACTGCGGCGCGCTCAGACGGGTTTCGGTAAGTTATCTTAAGCTAACACTAACAGTAAGTCAAATGAGTAATAAAAAACGAGCTAATTTTAAAACAACAACACATTACAGATACTGGCTGTGCAGAGGGCGTAAACAGATCGTTGAAGGGCGTGGACTTCAGAACTTCTATCAGAAACCGGTCGTTCAAAACGAAAGTTAAAACTGGCAGAATTAAAAAGGGTATAATTAATTATCTAAGAATTATTTTGTGTATTAAAATGAATTAATATTGTCAAGATAGCACACAGACATAACATAAAATTTTTAAATACTTACATGTGGTCCCCTTTAACATCATTTCCCAAACCATTCCACAATTCAACTCCCTGTATTGAAATAAACCGTCCCTTCAAACTAGTTCCTTGGCTTTGCAAAAATTTCAGTTACCTTTAGACAGTATTACTAACAAAATATTATAGTCCACCAAATCATAAAACTTCAGTACTTTGAGTTGTTTAAATAATATATTAGATGGATGACAGTAAGGCTTTCTTGTAATAATTCTCACAGCTCTTTTCTGTAAAATAAAAATAGATTTTGTTATAGTTTAATTTAATTTATTAGTAAAGGTAAGACTAAAATAATTTTTTTCTCCAAATTAAATGTGCTTTTTTGTGTGCTACAGTTTGTATGTATAAAGATTGCTTATGAGATTTTAAACACAACCCGTTAACTGTTGCCAATCAAATGGAGAATAAACTACTCTGTAGGGTATGAACCCTACACAGTATTATAAAAGAAGAAAATAATGCTATCCAAAGTATCCAAAGTGCTGAAGAAGCTATGGCAGACAGAAGCCAAAACGTGGAGAATATTTTTTGTCTGTTTTTTAATATACATATGAAAAAAACTGCACAGTGCCTCACCAGCCATGAACCTCACCGCACGTCACTGTGCTGTACACAGGCTCACGCCTGTCGCACTCTGCAATCGAGAAAGGTAGAAATGTCCAACAAGGCTCGGTAAAAAAAAACAGCAGAAAGTAATAAAAAAAGGCTTCAAAAAGCAAAAAGTACGAGGAGCAGCGGCAGCCAAAGCGTGCCCGCGTCCACTTCCTCCACAGGTGCTCTGTCACAGGTGCTCTGTGTGTAAATATGTGTTATTAATCACCCATATAAATCTGACTGATTAAAAACATTGTTTACCTTATAAAATTAAGTCTCAAAAATAATGAAAAAACATAATTTTCCCTTGGTCTGAAACGCTGGGGGCGTGTCAGCGCGTGGGCGTGGTTTCAGCGCAGTACTGCGGCCTGCAGCTGAGCTGTGTGTGGAGAGGCAGACAGCAGAGCCAGTAAACCTGCTCTGTTTTTATCTGAGTTCTGGCTGTAACAGCAGCTACTTTTTCCAAGAGTTACGCTGTTTTTGTAAATAGTTTTCTTGTGTGTTTTTAATCTGGAATGAATTTAAAAAAAAAAAAAGTTGTACCATGCGGGAATTGAACCCATAAGGTTTGGGACGGAAGGCAAACACTCTTTCCATTGACCTATCCAGGCATTACAGATACTTGGTATAAAACCACGCGGTATAAAAACACGTTATGATTTGTACGGGTGCCCTGACCATTGCGACATCCAGGGAAGATGCACGAACGAGGCATAATTGATTAGCTAACTAACAATGAACAAAATATCTATGCTATTGCTATCTGATGCTATCTGCGATTCGCGAGTGAACGGCTCCACCGAGGCGAATTTATACGGCTGGAGCTGCAGGGGGTGGGGCTATACTTAAGAAGACCGCGTGACGAAACTCGGTCACATTTAAAACACGCCTAAAAAATCCTGAAACAGAAATATCTTTATACACAGTTTGCTCTATAACTCCAAAATTAATTGAGCTACAATTTTGAGACTTTTTACTCATTTACAAGATTACAATTATGACATTTATAATGTTTATTGAAGAAAATATTGAAATTCACTTTACACGGTCTTTAAGGAACTCCGGGCGAATCTCATCCACCCCTGAGGCCCTGCCACCGAGGAGCTTTTTAACCACTTCGGTAACCTCAGTACCAGAAATTGGAGAGCCCGACCCAAGGTCCTCAGGGTCCGCTTCCTCAGTGGAAGACCTGCCGGTGGGATTGAGGAGGTCTTCAAAGTACTCTGCCCACCGACCCACGACATACCGAGTTGAGGTCAGCAGCACACCACCCCCACTATAAATAGTGTTGGTGGTGTACCGCTTTTCCCCGACCCCCGAGATGCTGGATGGTGAACCAGAATCGCCTCGAAGCCATACAATACAACCATATTTTGCCAGCATTTATTTTGAAAACTGCTATACCACAAAATAATCTCAATCAAGAAAATTCCACTACTAGGTCCAGAGAGTTTTTAAATAAAATAAAAACAATCAAGTATTAGGCTTCTTTCTTGTAGTGCAAAACAGAGCAAAATATATCAAATGTAGTTTTAGCCACATGTTTTAAATAAAATAATTACCGATTACATCATCAACAAGCATTAATGCGGTTAACCGGTAGAATACAGATCTCTATCATAGGCTAAATGTCTCGTTTCTACCATGTACCAAATATATTGCACATTCCCAACACCCCATTAACACGTAAAGATCGTTCCCTATGATTGTTTTGGTATGTTTTAGTTTATAGTTAGCAAATGTTTAATGTGCATGTCCTGCCACATTACAGCCTCTTCGGTGACCTTTTTAGGAACAGATGTGGCTGAGTGGTTAGCGCAGTCGTCCTCCAATGGGAGAGTTGGGGGTTCAATTCCAACAGCAGTCACATGCTGAAGTGTCCCTGGGAAAGACACTGAACCCCTCATTGCCTCTTATGTGTCCCATCGGTGTATGAATGTGATACAGTGCTGATTATTCTTTGCACAGATCTAGTAAAGTGCTGTATGAATGGGTAAATGAGGCACAGATTCTGTTGTAAAAAGCTTTGAATATATTGATGAGATAGAAAGTCCATTTACCACTTACCTTTCTACACTTTCTAACGTGCAAGCAAAAAAACTAGGCAACGTGCCTCAAACAGTTTCATAGCTATCTATGTCCTTTACAGCTACGTTTTCATTGACTGCTATTTAGAAATGTATTTGTAAATTAGTTTTCTTATTACCTAATTTTGTGAGTGCAACGTGCAATGTTACCGGGTGTCTGCAGAGCAGATGACCAGAATGCAGGGTAAAATACTGACTTTGAGCATTCTCATCAGTAATTGTAAAAATGTTAACCAACAATTGTTGTTTGTTTGCCTGTTTCTGCTTCTGGGAGGTTTATTTGTTAAAAATAAACAAGTTCTAGCATTTGGTTTCATGTTCCTGTTCCCTGCTCCTTACACCGAACTGCGACTACCGGTAAGTACCGTCACAATGCTGGTGACTACCACATTTACTGTGTAACTTATGACTCAATTACTACCTAACACACACACACATACACACAAAGTGTAGAATGGAGATGAAGAGACAGATGTTGGCGTGCAGTGTCACACTCGGATGGATACCTTTATTTTTCCTCTTGGCCTTGCCTGTCCACTTCATGGCTGTAAAATGGTCATTGAAGCAGGATGGACGGATGAAGGGTGAGAGGTGTTCTGATTCATGGCATGAATGGATTCTTATGCAGACACACACTGGAACACAGAGAACACTTGGAAGGAGTGATCCATGCACAAAATTAACCAAAACCTCATACCGGTATATAAAATGCTCCTTCTCAGTTGCCTTTTTTCCACAAAACTAAAGCAAACCAACTTTAAACACTTTGATCTTTTTCTGGTCTTAAACTGTGCGGAGGAATCGCTTCAAACTCCTTCTCGCCTTTACCTGATGCGTCTCGTCCCAGCCGTTCTCGTCCCTGATGCCCAGTTTGGCTCGGTGGTAGAGGAGAGTTTCACAGCAGGAGGTGTCGCCCCCCGTTAGCACAGTGTGGTAGAGCGGCGTCAGCCCCCGCCGGTCCTTATAGTCTGGAGACGCACCCAAAGAGAGCAGGACCTGCAGGATGAGACCATCACAATGTTTTCACATAAATAAATAAACACTTCTTGGCCAAATAATGATTTTTTATTTTTTTGCGTTATGCGCTATTAAGGTAGAAATCATGTTGAGGTGGTTTTAATTTTTTATCGCTTTGATCAAAAAGCTGGTATTTTACCACAAGTTCAGGAAGGTAGTGCAACAGTTCGGATTATTAAAAAAATGTGCTGGTGTAGCGTGAAGGAATGCACATCACCCAACAGCTTTCATCCCAGAGGTTCAGACTCGCACCGCGTGTACACTGAAGATCTCAATACACAATTCAGATTGTTTGCTCAGATCTTGCAAGTGGAGAGAGTAATTTAATTCACCCAAAGACACAAAGGTGAAGCCAGGGGGTGGCCAATGGTGGCCTTGACCATCATAGATTTATATTTGGACACCCCAGTCATTTGAAAAATACTTTACTTTGAAGAAACACATAAACTTAAATACAGGTAGTCCTCGACTTACGACGGTCTCGAGTTACGACGTTTTTTACGACGGCGGTTTTACGTTGTAAACTAATGGAGAATACGGAGGAGGGATGGAGGAAACGGCTTCACCAGCATACCAGTAGGAAATTAACTCTTTTTTCCCTTCATTATGGCTCCCAAATGTATGTGTTTTGATAATTATGTAGGGTACTTGCTAGTATCACTCAGCCCTCTGTGAATAGCAAACAACCATCAGGGTGCTAACGATCCATCGTTAGGCTGATGGTCCTCCTTGATCATGTGAGCAGCTGGTTTCAGGCTGTCATCACGATCCACTGTGAGAGGGTGCTATTTATAAGACTGAGCTGAATACAGCAGCTCAGACTAAGGAAGTCTTTCGGATGAAAGACGAAACGTTTCTACAATTTTTTTGCTTTTTTTTTTTTGATTGTGCACTGGACCAGACTTAGCTTTTTTAGATATGTAGGGTACTGTGTTAGGATAGGCTAAGTGCTTGGTAAAACACAGTACTGTACGTATAAGGTGCAGTATGTACGTATGTTCCGACTTTCGTCGAAATTCGGTTTACGACGCCACGTAGGAACGGATCTCCGTCGTAAGTCGAGGACTACCTGTACAGGAAAACAACTGGACTCCTAACGCTGTAGCACACACAAACCTCTCTCCCTGAATTATCTCTTACAGATGTTTTTTTGTTGAACATCTGGACAAACATGTAAAACTCAAATCTGCAGCAGATGTTTATAACCCGGTCTTCTTTGTTCTGCAGTTTTTTGTTTTTTTTTCCTGCTGTGGAATGAATGTTTAGCTTGTTTATTCAAGACAAATCTCACATCTTGCAAGTAAACACGACGTCGCGAGTTGGATTTTCTTCCTTTGCAGCGAGAAAAATTAAAACTCCTGATTTGTTTGAGGTTTTTCTACAAAAGACACAGAGGGGTGAGTGTTTACCAGCAGGGCGGTGTGGCGGTGCCCTCGAACAGCCTTGTGTAGCGATGTGAGTCCATCTTTGGCACGGAAGTCAATGTGAGCCCCTCCATCCACCAGGACTCGGATGGGCTCACCTCCACCTGGCTCACACTGCACTGCCAGCGACAGAGGAGTCTCTGAACACAAACACACATTTCCATTGTTCTTATAGAAACACCGAGAACATGGGGAGGTTGCTTAAAGTGTAAAAATAAATAGAAATCGATGAGTTTCAAACTTTATAAACTTACACTGTATTCTCAGTCATGGATCGTGTGAATCAGTTGATCATAGTAAACATATTAAATATTAAAACTGAAATTATTTGTTGTACGTATGACACAACGGCCCATATTTTCCAGATTTGGGGTTGTGGAATATCAGCAGCAAATGAAAAGAACTCTTGTCGTTCTGGACTGTTCAGTTTTCATGTCTATAAAGTATTTTTCCTCTTCATTGTCGAGTACATTTTGATTACGACAGAGCGTTAGCGCCACGCTAAGAAAAAAAACAATTTTAAGCCATAAAATTACAAGAATAAAGTCAAATAAAGTTTTAATATTAAGAGAATCAAGTCGTACGAGACTATTTTTTTCAGCTCTCACTTATTTTTTTCCCCACAAGTTGGATCCACGACGCGACCTGTCAATCAATCCAGTAGGCGGGTCAGCAAATGACCGATCCGAAGCCAAATGAGTCGTAATATTATCTGAACTCCGACACGATAAAGCAGGTTTACCACATTTTAACTGTGGTCAAATGAAGAATGTTGAGCATCTTGTTGTTATACTTTGGTACTGGTTTTACAAATAAGGAGACAGATAATCTATTATTGCATCAGCATCAGATTATTATCAATATTAGGACTTTGAACCTGGTTACAGTCAGGAGGGAAGCTCTGATGGGCTGCAGCCCAGCTCTGCAGGTAAGAAGCATTTAGCTTCAGATTGGTCATTTGCTGACACGCCTACCTGATTGATTGACAGGTCGCGTCGTGAATCTGACTCGTGGAAAAAATTAACAAATAAACGAGAGCTGGAAAAAAAAGACTTGTACAACTTTATTCTTGTAATTTTAAGACTTTATTTGACTTTATTCTTGTAATTTATTGCTTTACAAAAAAAATAATAATAATCTTAGCGTGGCCCTAAAACTCCGTCGTATTTTGATAAAGTTCATTTTTGGGATGGATGGTAAAATGTTTTGGTACCGTCATGAAGACCTGGATAAGGCCCAGTGATGTGAGAGTGCAGGAGCAAACAGTTTTGCTAGATGAAGACTGTTCTTCTGTTTTCTTGTTCTACAAGGAATGGGTCATAATTTGACTAAATTAGACAGTTTCTGAAATATCAGTGGCTAGTAGCCGTGTAAGATTATTTAATGAAGCTGGAGAGCTGAGGTTGAAAACAGCTTTATAGCTGCACTTTTTTCTCAGATTTCTGCTTTTATGACTATTTTCTTCATGCGTCAACAATCCCCCAATACAAATTAAGAACTGTTTACTATTTTAGACCCAGAAGCTCTTAACTACACAACAAAAAGTGACAAATTGCAACATGTGGGCATTAATGGGCATAGGGGTGCGAATCTCTCAGTGTCTGGAGAATCGATTCGATTCCGATTTTTGGTGTCATGATTAATTTAACATAAATTTAGTTTCAGTTTTGTAACTGACAAGCTGAAAATAATAAACAACAATGTAAACAAATGGAACATTTATTTAAAACAATAATTTTAGGTTCCTTATAGTATCAAATTTTTTGCATCGTTTGATATTTATACCAAAAATAGGAACAAATAAACAGGAATGCATTAAATTCTGTAACTTAAATAAACAGTACAGTATTAGGTTAGCTTTTTGCTCTGTTACTTATAGAAGATTATTGTTTGAATTGATTGTTTGAACTTGTTTTGTTTTTGAAAAAAGGGGCAGATAAAATAAGATTTCTTCTTCTTTCTGCCACCTTTCATTTTATGTATTCTTTCATATACTATGAGATTTTATTTTCTTTATCTTTTGGGTTTTAATGTAAAAAAAAAAAATTTGATTCCTAATTGCCAGGACTAAGAATCTAGATTCTTTAAAAATTCGAATTTTTTCCTGCACCCCTATGAGCTATACAGTGTGTAAAAATGTGATTTAAATTTTCTACAATCAATAAGAGCAGAATACAAAAATACTCCCTAAAGCAAACCAAGATCTAAGAGAAAAATACCCGTGTTGATATAAGAACATATTTAGCACCTTCCCTAGAGACATATCTTTTTATAGAGGCTTTATCCTGCAGGAAGTAATGTTACCTTCCTGCCAGCGTACAAGCATGTTGTTTTGTCACATAAATGAAAGATAAAACAAAAACTCAATGAAAGATTTATCTGCGTCACAACGCTCTCATTGCTCCCAGCGAAAAGGTTCAATGGCACCCTGAAGAGTAACATTTAAAGTGTTTCCAGTAAAACCAGGTGATGTGCGCTGGCTGTCATGGCAACAGAAGTTTTTTTTTTTAAAGGAATGACTGAAACTGTGTTTTTTGATCATCTTTTGAAGAAAAGATCTCACAGATACATAATTTGTTGGAACGGCTGAAGTGGACTTCTGATGTTACTTATTCAGGATGGAAACGAGGCGCTTGGAACGAGAACAAGACCATAACTGACAGATTCATTCAGTTAACTTTTTTTTTATAACCGCTCTGTTTAGAAAGCATAGACAGACTTTTACAAGAGAAGAGACAAATGTAAAAATTGTTAACAAGGGGGAAAAAAATTCTCCAACTAGAAAAAGTTTTAACTTTTCATGCATGCATCTATTCTGAGTATTGATATTCCAGGTCTCTCTTGTCCTCGAGGCTCAATGGGATTAACCTGCCTAAATAAAGGTTGAATGAATGATATGATCACAAAACCAAGAAACTAAAGAGTAAAAATAGAGAATGTAGCAGTTATCATACCTCCAAATGTTGCTCAGGAAAGATAATTGCATTCCTCTAAATTATAGTTCTACAGAGTTTTAATGTATTTTATTAACAAAGGAGTTTTAGTACTGTATTGCAAAACATGCATTTTCATTTTAAACTAAAATGCTGAAACACACTCCAGCTTCAAATGTTTTGTTTTGTAAATTGAAATTACTGAAATTTTATGATCTGGTTGACTACAATATACTCTTAATATTGTACAAGGCACAGAACTTCACATTACCCTCAAATATCCAAACACTTTTTGTAAAAAGACAGAGTACTTACAATCTTAAGGGTACAGATATTTTTGTTATGCCACAACATAGAACTAGTTTGGGTCTACTATAATTTATGGAATAGGTCTATGGAATGGTTTAGAAAACGATATCAAAGTTGCAAAATCAATGACTTTGTTTTAAAAAATGAATAAAATCAGGTTTCTGGAAAAATATATATAAATTGGTTTGTTTCAAAAGTTATGTATGGTAAAGTATGATGAGTTATTTATTGTGTAATTTTTTTGTGGATTATTGTTGTTTGAATTGATTGTTTGAATTAATTTTGTTAAAAAGGGGCAGACATAATAATATTTTATCTTCTTCTGCTTCCTTTCATTTCATGTAATGTTTAATTTTTTTATTTACGTGGAATTGTAAATAGTTTTTTGTGTTCTTTTAAATTTGAAATGAATAAAGAATTTAAATCAATAAAATATACAATTTTATTTTGTTTGTTTTATTACTCTGAAAAATAAGCAATTCACATGGAGCAGGACAGTGATGCAATTTCATTTTTCATAAAACTAGAAGACTTGAAACTGTCCAGATTATTTCTAATACTGTATGTGGTTTTAAACTTATCCTGTGGTCTGTTTTGTGTGAACTGACTGTATTTATATGTGGCTCAGTTTAATTGACACACGTCTCTCTTGGGAATGAGATCTCTGTGAAATAAAAATTACATAAAATGTTAGTTTCTATCCAGTGATCAGCGCCTCATTGTAACCTTTTGATGCATTTTATAACTAAATGTTTCCAGTTATCGCCTCTTTGTTACAGCAGGTGTTTGATCAGGATCCTCTGGTGCCCCCATGTGTCCTGCAGTGGGAGCGTGTTTCACACCCCTGATTACAGGCTGTGTTTGGTGTTTTGACACTTGCTCCCACAACGGCTGGAGTGACATCGAGCAACACGCCCAAGCTGTAAATGAGCCGTCTGCCGCGTCTCCTAAACAACAACGGGATCTGAGAAAAGCCACCCAACTGTGTACGACACGACTGGCTCAGATCCTCCGCAAACTGTTGCAGGGCTGAAAACAGAAGGGGAGCTTAGCTGCTTGCAAACAGATTACAGGTCGAGTTTAAACAAGTCACAAAACGGCTGAAAACAAGCTGATTTAGCAGCTAAAGACTGAGTGCACATAGTTTTAGTTGGCTGTGATTTCTGTCAATCCAGTCCAGAAGTTGAAAAAAAGCCATTTTCATTGTTTTTCTGGCATTTAAACCACCTTTACCCATGTTCAGATGAAAACCCAATGCTGATTTGTCAGGACATGACTTTTATTTTAATTTTTACAGTGGTTAAAGATTTTTAAATTGGTGAAACCTTGTCCTTTTTCTTTTATTTTCATGCTGTCCAACAGATCTCACTTGTAAATGAGACTTCGAGGCTCAATGTGACTTATCTGTTTAAATAAAGGTGGAATGAATGCTGCTGTGTTCATTCGTACTCATGTTCGTGCTGCTGTTCGGCGTATTGTTTTTGTACTACTAGTGCTTAAAATATTTTTAGTCCAACGTTTTTCTTAGTTCTTTGATCTTATTACTGTTTTTCTTTTACATTTTATACTTTGGTTGGATGTAACTGGGACCCTGTGAACACAATTTCGTTCCACCACATGTACCACATGTGGTGCGTATGATAAATAAAGAAACTTTGATCTTTTCTATTTAGCAGTGTGCTTAAGAGCAACTTCACAGCTTTTTGGCATCTGAACCTGTGGTTCCCAAACATCTGGCCTGCTGTTGTCAGTTTAAATCTATAAACCTTATTAAATAAAGACATAAAGATAAAACAAACAGCAGACTGCTCATTTTAATTCTAAAAAAAAAGGTAATAAGAAACATAAGAAACTGTCCAGAGGACCAGACTTAGCTTTTTTAGGTCAGAAACTATTTTTAATCAGTACAAGATACCTGGAGATTATCTTGGGATTTCATGGAATTACCAATCTGAAGCACTGAATAAACTTGAAGTGGTCTAGATGCTAGCTATAATAATAATAACAGTGACATGTCCCTTGTTGATATTCAGAAATAAAAACAGAAGTGTCACAAGTCACAAACTGTTTAAAAACTGCATTATTTGAAAAATAAACCTGTCCATATTTAAGCTAATTTGAATTAGCTACTAGCTACATGCTAACAGAGAAGCGCACAAAAAACTTTATTTAAATAATTCCTGACATCGAAAACAACCCAAACTCAAAACTTTCCTTAAGGTTCAAACAAACACTAGCAATACATAAATTAAAGCGGTTTGGACGGTAAAATATATATAACGGTATATAAATGAAAAAGCTATGTTCTCAACTGACAACTTGGAGTCAAGCTAACTTCGAGCATGCGCATTAGAATACGTAAAAATTTGCGTTAGCACCATTTATATCTATATTTTATAAAGTATAACGTTTTACACCTAAAATGTACATTTCTCACAAGACTAAAGCAAGAAATGCAACTCACCAACATTAATGAATCAGAGAAAAACTGGTAAAACAACAAAACTGCGTTTGTTGATGATGCTGCTGTGGCATTACTTCCTTAGCTAAGAGCATGAAACAGATTAACCATGATAAGTTAGACAACGCCACCCTGGGAGTCTCACCCAGAGATTATTAACCTTATGTTTGTAACACCCCGCAGGTTTGCTTTGCACAAATTTAAACATCCGGGACAACTTTTATATAACTTAACACAATTTATTAATAATAAGTAAACAAACACATTTTAAACATCCTTTACATTCAATGTTCAGTAAATTATTCACCAAAATGGGGCTGCTATGCCAACACCACTTCTAAATAAACAAACCCAAAAACCCTTTAAACCCCAAAGATACTGACTACTCCACACAAAACAATTACTCACATAGACATAAACAATTACAATAAATATATACAGTTCACCATTCGACCGGGGTACACTCGCGTCACATTCCAGCGACAAGCAGCTGGCTGCACTGACGTCACACTCCACGCGCCGCTGTAAGGGAAACAGCTGACGACACCACGGTCAGGGAAACAGCTGACGACGCCACGGTCCGTGTTTCAATCACTCGTACAGAGCTTCCCCCAAACGGAGTCGCCAGGAACCCAGAGCGGACCCGGAAGACAGAGCATCAGTCTCCGGAAACAGAGCAGCAGTGGTAGGTGGAAGGGA
>JBBPBX010054208.1:11040-23557 GCA_038048925.1 Garcialebias charrua
ATGAAGCAACAGAGAAGTCCCGCGAAGAGAGGTAGTTCAGGTTTAAGCGAGGTGAATAATAATAATAATAATAAATTCAATTTATACCGCACTTTTCATTAATAAAAATCTCAAAGTGCTACAGCAAACAAAACAAGTGATAAAATCAAGTAAAATCAATAATAATATCAACTAAGATTAAAGGCAGAATCATGTGGAGGCAGAATAGGCCTGCTTAAAAATAAATAAATAAATAAATAAATAAATAAAACAAGTGATAAAATCAAGTAAAATCAATAATAATATCAACCAAGATCAAAGATAAAATCATGTGGAGGCAGAATAGGCTTGCTTAAAAAGAAAAGTTTTTAAGCCATTTTTGAAGTCAACCAGTGACTGCGGAGCTCTCATGTAGTCAGGGAGGGAGTTCCATAGGCGGGGGGCAATCACACAGAATGCCCGGTCTCCCATGGTCCTTAATCTGGTTTGTGGAATGTGAAGTAGATTACGGTTCTGTGAAGGGCAAAAAAGAGAAAGATGGATGGGCGTCAGCGGCTTAAATACCCAGAGGGCGGGGCCTCTGACGCAACGCTGACGCCCTTGCCGTAAAGGCGTGAATGTATTCCTTCAGGTAATCGCGCGGGGCGCAATTCCCATAGCATATGTTGCACCGAGAGAACATGACTGAAAGGGAACTACTCAGTGGTCTATGACCAGTTTGGCTGAATGGCTGATTGGAAGTCTCAAAGCACAAGAGATAATAATTAAGGTCAAGCACTTACATGACTATGATGCAAGGATTGATAGACTATTGTCACTTTTTTTGGATGATTACTTCCTCTAGTATCAGATGCTGTGCAGCTGGAAGGATTTTTACTGAAACCTTTTTACTTCTGGACATTTTTTATGATGTGTAACCATAACCATTGCCATGTGTGTGCCACATGTGCCACATGTTACCATGTGTAACCAGGGGGGCCACCAGGAATATTGGGCCCCATGACAAAAAATCCAATTGGGCCCCCCTGCACAGCTGCTTTTGCTACATCTCTAGAATCTAACTGATCCAGCAAAAGTTTTACATAAATAACATTAAAGGCTTGCTTCCTTTGGTCCAATACTGGTACTAGCACAATATTTACTGTTAGTGAATTGTACATGCAACCGTCTGCATAGAGTATGCAATTCACTATTTAAAGCAAGATTAAAAACTACACATAAAAATGCACTAAAAGCCATATATTAATCTCTATTTTTATTGCACAAATTCAAAACAAATGACAGTAAGCATATTTGTATGCTTAACTAAATATTCTAATCTGATCTACAAAATGTTGAACAACTGGGAGATAAAGTTAGGGAGGCCAGACTGAGATGGTTTGGACATGTCCAGAGGAGGGACAGTGGGTATATTGGTAGAAGGATGTTAGAAATGCAGCTGCCAGGAAAAAGACAAAGAGGAAGGCCAAAGAGGAGATATATGGATGCAGTTAGAGAGGACATGAAGGTAGATGGAGTGAGGACAGAGGATGCAGAGGACAGAGTGAGGTGGAGGAGGATGACTCGCTGTGGCGACCCCTGCAAGGGAAAAGCCGAAAGAAGAAGAAGAAGAAGGTCTACAAAATAAAAATATTGTGTATCTTATTATCTGTTGTTGAGTTAATAAATCTAAGATTTTGTCACTTCCGCCTCTTGGTTCAGTAATTTTAATGAAAAAGACCTATCTGTGGTTGGATGGTGACGTGTGGTTCATAAAACTTGGGTTGCGAGCTCAGAGCCGCGATGACAGACAACAGACAGAGAAGAGAGGGAGGGAGCTGCGGGAGCAACAAAACAAAACAAAAAAACGAGGAGCCCCGCCGCCGGCAGAGACACGACAAGCAAGCGTGGCGTGCGCATGTGTTCTGAACGCAAACACGCTTCAAATTATTGTTAGTTCATATATCTGCTCTCAAATCAGTGGTAACATACCAATAATGTTCCCTCTAATTTTTCACGTGTCTGGGCATACACACAAGCTCTCTGAGCACACTGAGGTGAGGACCACTATGAGCAACATCAGAAGTGCACACACGCAGTTCTGTAGATAACATACATTTATAATAATGCAGTATTCTACAGGTAATAAAGAATCATTTCACAAAGAATTGATCTTTATTCTTTACCTTGCAGCTAATGCATGCAGCTCAAAAACCAGTTTTATTTAACTACAGACTTTATTATTTTATTTGAATTAGACGTTTTAACCCTTTAACTTTATTTATTCATGTTCCTCAGAGGGAAAATCAACCTTCTTAAAGTGAGACTAAACCCAGGTTGAGACGGTAACTCCTCCTTCCAAAATCTCCCTGAAAATGGGCGTGTCGAGAGACAAGGAAGGGTGGAGGTAGAGTTGTGCTTTTGTTCACGCCTCCACCTGCAACAACCTAAAACAAATTAAACCTCTAGCCAACAACATACACCAAGCAACAACAAAGAATAAACATGTAGATGTATTTATCTATTCCACCCATTCCATCCAAAACCAAAGGCCTAAAAAATGAAAATGAAAAGAAAAATAAAACCGCTTGTCAGGAGTGAAATGCAGCACTTCCATATAAGGTATGCACTTCTCATCTCTGCAGGGGATTGGCTCTGCTTGAACCACCTGTGTGACATCACACATGAGCAGACATGTCACACATGAGCGTTTGCACAAATAAGAAAATTAAGGTGTAATCCACCAGTTCAACCCATAGAACTACCGTAAACACATTTTTAGACCAAATATTGCCAAATATTGCCAATTTACACAGATATGCACAATTATGTGAGAATAAACACAGCCATAGTGCTAGATAACATTTTAAACACATTCTAGGGAGTTTATCAGCTAAAAAAAGTTAATTTTGGATTTAGTCGCACTTTAAACTGTCAGCCTCAAATAAATATAGGTATCTAATTTAGATTATTTTAATTTTAATGCTTGTAGGGGTTTTGTTTAAAATCTCCACATTACTGTATTATTTTTTTATTGACAAAATATTTATTTTACTGAAAGTTTGTAAAAAGTGTATTTTCCTCCTTGGTCCCTGGGTCAACATCTGCAGAGCTCAAAAACTGGTGCTTGGTTCTGGACCTGCTCCTCTGCACACCTGGACTGGTTCTGCTCTTCCTCTTTATCACGTGACTTTATCGTGCACTGACCTCCATTCAACTTCTGCATCTTTTTCTTATTTTTCCTGCAGATTTGGTGCTTGACAAATAACTTCCTCCTTCAGAAAGGACGGGGATTGTTTATGTGTTCAGCGGTGTGTATGTGCATGTGTGTGTGTGTGTGTGTATGTGTGTGTGTGCGAGAGTGTGCAGCTTCTCGCTGTAACGCGTTTGATATTTGACGTTATTCAGATAAAAGACGTGGTGTGGATTATTTATCATACCTCTGATTTTACTTGACCTAACAACGAGATTTAAAATCTGTAGTTTTAACACTAATTGATCCACGTACCTGTCCCGGTGTGACAAACTACGTGACTTCTGCATGATCTGACTGTGAAGCTGCATACAAACATGCTTGCTTATAAGACCCGCCTTCCTGTTAGTGATTGGTCAAAACAACGTGAGCTTCAATGTGATTGGATGTAATCGCTGTCCATCAGTCATTTTAAGTTGAGGCGGACCTGCGGGCTGACGAGTTAAAGCAGCTAGGAACATACCATTTCATGCAGATACAGGGGGTGTTTGTTAAATATGAGGATGTTTGCTTTTTGGTCTGGGAGAGATAATATTTAAGTTTTACTGTTAAAACAAGTAAAAACAAAGCTACTACCATTAATGTATTATTATCAGGGGCCCAAAACACCATGAAAAAAAAAATGGAAAAAAAAAGGCCATTCTGGGCCCTTGTCAGTCAAGGGCCCTTGGAATTGTACCAACTTTTACCCCCCATACGGCGCCCCTGTGTGTAACCATTGCCTCTATACCAACATCAACTTCCTCATACATATACTGTGTACATTAACTCATATGCTGCTTTGCCACTCTTTGCAAATGTCAATGCTAGAACCTTCAGTTTATTTTATAGATATACTTTTTATACTACTATGCAAAAAACTCAGGACAGTATTACACTTTTATTATTTCATTTTATGCTTATGTTCATTGGGTGTTTGGTGTTTTAGGGGTGTTTGGTGTTTCAGTGTTGGTGTAAATTTTCATACTTTTATACTATTATGAAAAAACTCAGGACAGTGTTACACTTTTACTATTTTATGCTTATGTTTATTAAATGTTTTAGTGTTTAGTGTTTAGATGGTTACTGTTGCACCGAGGGACTGAGAGAAACGCAATTTCAATCCTGTGTATGTCCTGTACATATTGCAGTTCTGACAATAAAGTTGACTTTGACTTTGACATAACAACAAGGTGGTTTTCTACAACTGGGAGCTGCTGATTAACATCTCCAAAGCTCAAATAATACTTCAACTCAGCCCCAAATCCCAAATGAGATGAAAAGGAGGTGCCGTGGATGCATTACAGTCTACCTGGAGGTGGTGCTCGAGTGCTTAACTGCAGAGATCTTGGAGGTATTGGGAAACGCAGCTCGTGACAGCGGGAGGACTCGGCATGTTGCATGGAGAAATGTCCTTCGCTCGAGGAGAAGTTCTGTCTTCAGGCAGTCCTGCTGCCCAAGAGGACCGAAAGGTCTGCTGGGTCTGGATGGTCGATCTGCATTTGCAGCCAGTTTCTTCGGATTCGCTGTGGGATGGACTGCTACGAGAGATCCTCCCTGCTCAAAGCCATCAGCATCTAGAACAACTCTAATGAAACCAAGATGAACTACAACACCTTTGGGATAAATAAAGCATTTTTTATTGAATTGAATTGAATTTAGGGGGGATAACAAATAGTTCTTACTAATTTAGCCTATTTTTGTCAAATACAGAACAGTATACTGTAGTTCTTTCATGTTTTTACTTTATCACATACTAAAGGCTTGCATTAGACAGTTTCTTGAAACTGACTCACTTTTCATGCAATGTGAAGCGTTATTTCAATGAGCTTTAAGGGTATAAACAAATGTATCCGCCGCTGTAGATACATTGCTGTTTATCCAACCTGACCACCTTCATACTTCGTCACTTGGCGTAGCCTTTTTCATTCTCACTCATCATCATTCCAGCTGCAAAGAGTCAGCAGTTCACCTCAAACAATGCCAAACCCAGAGCAACAACAGGGGAGAAGACAGTGGGCAAACAAACTAGAGGCAGACTAAATAATTGTGGCTTGATTGGTGCATGAGAAAAACACAATCTAGTGGTGTGTGTGTGTATGTGTGTGTGTGTGTGTGTGTGTGTGTGTGTGTGTGTGTGTGCGTGCCACTGGCTGCAGCTATGAACTCTGTTTGTGTGTTCATGTTGGCAGCAAACATTAGAAACAAAAGTGTCTCAGTTCCATGCGTCTCCAGCAGCCGCAGCTGCTGTCGGTATTTAAACTTGATGCAGGTGTCTGTGGTCGTCTTTGTGGAACTGTCATGTGTCTGCACATAAATCAACTTTGAGCCTCCATTTAAATGTGAAGTTAAGCTATACGGAAATGTCATGTTCAAAGTGTTCAAACACAGTCACACAAGGTGTAAAGCAGGATTGCAATAGGAAAAAGAAACGATGAGAAAACACAAGATTTTTAGAATAAAAGATTTCAGATTTATCATGAAATTCTCCGACATTAGCTTCTCTGGTCCTGAGGGCTTTTGACTGCACAGTGTGGTCATCTTTTCTAAATGGCCATAACACTACAGCCTAAAATCACCAATAGATCATTGGGTTTTGGTTTTGTACAGAGCAAAGTGAGTATCTGAAGTGCTGCCCGCAGGAGATGACATCATTCATACTGATAAAATGCAACAGTTCAAACTAAAAGAATAAAACTGCACAGCTGACTTAGAAAATGTGCTTGCAAAGCATTTTCTTCATTTAAGTGAATATTTTGAAAAATGTATCTTTTATGTCTAAAGCCTGATGATTGTTGACAGTACATGCGTGTCTGAAGCACATGACCTTGTGCTTAGCTCCCAGCGCTGACAACGTCTCTTCTTTTGAACAACATGGTGACCACTGGTGTCAGGAGCATTCATAATGTGTGTGTGAGTGGGGGGGGCACACTGGGGTGGGGGGTTCTGGGGACCCTCTCTAAGAACATTTTGAATATGCCATTTCCTGCATTCTAGTGTATTGTAACAGATTGTTAAACATCTACGTTTACCTATTCAATAACTATTTTAGAGAGCTCAGCACAACAACAAGTAGCGCTAAGCTAAGTGGTGTGCAATATAGACGTGCTAGCTACGATGCTACAGAAGTAGCGCTCTGTTTTACATTATCAATGCTTTGTACAAAATCAGTTTAGTGTTAACTGATCATAACAAACAAAGACTAAACTGATGCAACCAGAAGTTGCAACACAACCATACACACAATACACACAAAACACACAACACAACGCACAACTGGCTTTAAGCATTAACCTTTAATTTAACCATTAAGCAGGATTTACCTGCAGTTACCTTCGTACAGATGAACATGTGGTACTTCCTGTTTATCACTGTTGTATCCAGCTGCTCACGAGGTCGGACACAGAGCTTTATCATCTTTTATATTTTTCCAGACTTGGTTTAGGTTTTGAAAATGGAATAAACTGTATTCCTCCCTGTAAATCAGAGCTGCTCAACTAAACTGCTCAGGAGGCCACAGTTACTGAAACCAGCAGCTCAGGGGACGACTAAAGTCATGAAATATTTCAAGTATTACAATGATCTGTTTTAAATTTGTTTATTTTGTTGCACTGAATCATAAATGCAATAAACAGAAACCAAACTCAGAAACACACACAAAACAAAAAATAATAATAATAAAAATAATATGTTTTTTTTATTTTTCAGGAGCTGTTAAGTTAATATTTAGTGGTGCTTGAGCACCCCCACAAAATCAAGTGTAGCATATATGATGTAAATGCTAAAGATCAGGCAAAGTGGTGATCACTCAACAGTATTAGTAGCAGGCCAGTTATCAGAAGGTTCTAATGTTCGCCTCATGAAGGGTTATGGTTGCATTTGCATTTAAGAACACAAGGACAGAAAACTAGTGCATAAGGTGCTTTGTATTAAATATGATATTTACAATATGTACAAAAACAAAACAAAAACAACTGTCATCAATGTCATCAATCCATTCATTGTACCAATAAACAAAATATTTCAATAGATGAACAGATCTCCCAAATTATACAGACTAAATCCAAATGCTTGCATTAATCCCACAGTTCACGAGATACCAAGGCCAGGGCAATAGTCCAGATAAGATTGAGGGTTTAAATGTAGTCAATGAAGACCAAATAAATGTTCAGGAGCCTTTAGCGCTTGTAAAGGTTCTTGGGTGTGTGTAAGGAGCAGACCACAGCATCTCCTACCGCACAAGACAAATCCGGTTCTGGCTCCGGGTTCTTTGGGCCTGAAGCCTAGTGGTAGCTCGCCATCATAGGAAACCTGGCCTCCCTCATAGAAACCTGGCCTGTACAACAGGATCAAGTTAACATCATTTTCTAGTATTAATATCAAAATCACTATCAATAGGCTCTGTGCACCAGCGTCGTGAATCACTTCCGCATTCACTGGAAAGGTGTTTTCCAGCTTCCGGTCTAATCCCCGTTGATGGCGTCTTCTATGTGTTTACATGAGCTGCCCAAGATAAGTATCAACGATGTTCATCGTATCGTTGATGCCTGGTCCCCTGCTCCGACAAGCAAACGTAACAAGGGATTTAAATTGCATATCTTAAGTTTCCTGCACAACTACGAGGGTAAGTGACGTTAGTTTTATCGTTGTGTTGTTGCTACCTGTTAGCGGCTAACGTTAGCCTATTAGCAACGCGATCTTTTCTTTTTTTGTATACAAACAGATTTTCCACACTTAAACAAAACGGCTCATATTTTGTGATCCTTCTACTAACATGCTGCTCTTCTCAGTTTCATGCAAAAATCAGGACACAGGTGAAGTCGTTGTCAGGGCTCTGTGTCAGGTCCATGAAGAAAGCTGAAAAACCTCAGTTTGTGTAGGGTGAAGCTAGGATGGTTCAGATGACAGTTATAAGATTGTTGGTTCAGTAACCCCACGTTCCTATTATTAATGTGGAGTTAGCTAAGATGGTAATTAATTATTAAATAAAAATAGGATGGAATTGGCTACACTTTACGAATATGTAAACAGTTGTTTGGCCTTGCTTGTCTCCAGTGGGTTATTTGCTGCATGCATTGTTCTTCTTTTATGGTTGTTATGTGTTACTTTTAACCCAGTGTTAATTTGTTAATTCATGTATATTAGTTTTACTTTAATCTAAAGAATACACTCACAGCCCTTCTTCTACTGAAGGCTAGAAGTTACTCTCTGATTTAAGGGGGGTGAACATTTGTGCTCAAAACAGTTTTCAGTTTATTAAAAAAAATACAAACCTTGTATAATTTTCATTCCACTTTACAAATGTGAGCCACTTTGTGGATCTTTAACATAAAATTTCAAAGAAAGATATGTATGAGGGCAAAAAAGCTTCATATATTGACTTTTACCTCTGCTTGACTTTCTTCTCCAGGACTTTCAACCCTGCTGATTATACCTCAGAGGCTGGAACTGGGACCACGCACGCAGAGGTTTGTGACACCATGAACAGCACAGATAGAACAGGTGAGCTCTGGAGAGGACACACTCCCTGATACTGGATGAAGTTGTGGGGGAACAGATTGCATGACACTGTGTGCACCCTCATGTTATGTTTAACTTGTCTTCTAGTTTCCTGGAGGAATACGTCGGAGGACTCGGGCAGCAGAGCAGAGGAGTGAGGATGTCAGTGTGAGTCAATCTAGTACAACACTTTATTTATTCAGCTACATGTTTACATTCTTGGTCTAATTATTTTGACCTCGTGTGTTTTTATGCAGCTCTCAGAAACTAAAGTCTTCACTCCCTCATGTGCACCTGCTGCTGAGAACCATATCACACCTGGGCAAAGGTAATGTTTTCTCGAGAGACTTGATTTTACTTCATTTTTTTTATTGATTTTACTTCATTTTTTATTGATTCTACCTGTTTAACTTGTCATTTTATTGTATTTTAAATTGAGTTTTTAGTTCACTGTGTGTTGGTTTTGTAGCTCTGTTTTTATGCTTTCTTTTATCTAGTTTGTAACTGATGTTCAGCACTTTGTTTCAGCTGTGGCTGTGTTAAAGCGCTTTATAAATAAAGCTGATGATGATGATAAAGTGAAAGTATACTGACATGTAAATACTGTACACACTAATCTAGGTTCTGCAGGCTCTGTGCTGCACAACATTCATATACCTCGCCTCTTTGCTGCAGAAGCCTGGTGTTGGAGGAAGAGAACCACCTTCCTCCACTTCCACACAGAGTCTGGTCTTCACCAACTCCCACCATAACCAGCAGCCGCCCCCGAGCTGCTGCACGAGATTTTGATGGCCGCTACAGTGACACACAAGTTATCCTGGACTGTACAGAACTACGGTGTCAAAACACCTTTGGTCAGGAAATGGAGATATGAAGTTTGACAGAAAAGCTGATGGCACAGTCTTGATGAAAAAGAAAATGCTGTCATTTACTTATATTGACATTGTCTTACATTTGTAAGTAGATATTCTTGATGGAAATATGTTGTACTGTTTTGTTTGGAGGTAAGTGCAGTACCTAAACATTTTATTGACCACTGTATTTTGGTATGTAGATATCTTTTAAATTAATTTTGTTATGTGAGAATGTTAAACAATTGTACCTATGTAAAATAAAAATAAACTTTTTTGAGAGTTCCAAAACCTTGTTTATTTGATAGAGAGTGTCAAAAATAGGGTAAAGTTAAACAATGTTTAACAATCAAATGCCTTAAATGAAAATTACAGATACGTATATTATCCATTCAATTGGATAATTTTTTTAAGGCAAGGAGGGGTCGGAGTGTCTCTGAACCAGCTGGCTCAGCACAAGAGAAGGCTCTGGCTGCAGGTGGTGTTAAATTCAGAAGCCTTCATGTCCCCGCTGGAGGAGGATGGTGGAGGTACAGGTGCTCCCAAACCTGGCAGTCGACCAATGGAGGTGTTGCTTCCTTGGGTGCCAACAGGAGTAGCAGTCTGGGAGTGAAGACTTTAGTTTCTGAGAGCTGCATAAAAACACACGAGGTCAAAATAATTAGACCAAGAATGTAAACATGTAGCTGAATAAATAAAGTGTTGTACTAGATTGACTCACACTGACATCCTCACTCCTCTGCTCTGCTGCCCGAGTCCTCCGACGTATTCCTCCAGGAAACTAGAAGACAAGTTAAACATAACATGAGGGTGCACACAGTGTCATGCAATCTGTTCCCCCACAACTTCAGTATCAGGGAGTGTGTCCTCTCCAGAGCTCACCTGTTCTATCTGTGCTGTTCATGGTGTCACAAACCTCTGCGTGCGTGGTCCCAGTTCCAGCTTCTGAGGTATAATCAGCAGGGTTGAAAGTCCTGGAGAAGAAAGTCAAGCAGAGGTAAAAGTCAATATATGAAGCTTTTTTGCCCTCATACATATCTTTCTTTGAAATTTTATGTTAAAGATCCACAAAGTGGCTCACATTTGTAAAGTGGAATGAAAATTATACAAGGTTTGTATTTTTTTTAATAAACTGAAAACTGTTTTGAGCACAAATGTTCACCCCCCTTAAATCAGAGAGTAACTTCTAGCCTTCAGTAGAAGAAGGGCTGTGAGTGTATTCTTTAGATTAAAGTAAAACTAATATACATGAATTAACAAATTAACACTGGGTTAAAAGTAACACATAACAACCATAAAAGAAGAACAATGCATGCAGCAAATAACCCACTGGAGACAAGCAAGGCCAAACAACTGTTTACATATTCGTAAAGTGTAGCCAATTCCATCCTATTTTTATTTAATAATTAATTACCATCTTAGCTAACTCCACATTAATAATAGGAACGTGGGGTTACTGAACCAACAATCTTATAACTGTCATCTGAACCATCCTAGCTTCACCCTACACAAACTGAGGTTTTTCAGCTTTCTTCATGGACCTGACACAGAGCCCTGACAACGACTTCACCTGTGTCCTGATTTTTGCATGAAACTGAGAAGAGCAGCATGTTAGTAGAAGGATCACAAAATATGAGCCGTTTTGTTTAAGTGTGGAAAATCTGTTTGTATACAAAAAAAGATTGCGTTGCTAATAGGCTAACGTTAGCCGCTAACAGGTAGCAACAACACAACGATCAAACTAACGTTACTTACCCTCGTAGTTGTGCAGGAAACTTAAGATATGCAATTTAAATCCCTTGTTACGTTTGCTTGTCAGAGCAGGGGACCAGGCATCAACGATACGATGAACATCGTTGATACTTATCTTGGGCAGCTCATGTAAACACATAGAAGACGCCATCAACGGGGATTAGACCGGAAGATGGAAAACACCTTTCCAGTCAATGCGGAAGTGATTCACGACGCTGGTGCACAGAGCCTATACCATACCATAAATAGTTTTACAAATACATAGGGTTGATATATTGATGATCTACATGTACATGATTTACTTTTCTAAATTGTTTATCATAATATAAATACACAAACAATTTCTAAATAGAGTACTCTTCACATTCATAGTCACTGTATGATTAAATGTTAAAGATGGCACAAAAGTACAACATAACCATTTAATCCATTAAATAGCGTTTGACCATTTATATTTAAAGGCCATAAGCCAACAAACAATTGGGATTTGCTTTAGCATGCTAATGCCAGCATTGGCATGCTACAAACAATATAAACACTCACCAGTTTGCTTGTTTCTGGTCTTTTAAGCACAAAACAGCAGTTTCTCACAGCTTAGAGACATCTAAAAGCTGAGAAGCATACCAGTAAGTATATGACAGTCCAAAAATAAATGTATTTAAAATTGTTTAATGCCCACCTGCAACAGCTCTGAACTTCCTCAGTCACACACATCTGCTCTCCCAAGTAATGGGAGCAGTCATGTTTTTCTATGAAACTCAAATCCCGTGAAATCTCATGAGATTTCACATTTATTCCCAAAACAGTGGACAAGGTAAAAGCATAAAATTGAGGAAATAGAAGCACCAAAATTGACTGGGTTACACACTCCCCGCTTTAATTTGTGCACGTCCTCGTTGCAGGAGAATTATTGGACTTTACCAGTTCTGAACATCTGCTGCAGGGACGATGAGTATAGGCATCAGATAAGCCCTGAAACAAGGTTTGAACAACAGAAATTAATGGGTTACCCAATACTGAATATTGCAGTCGACTTGGCTGGTGACGCTGCCGGGTAGATTGTCTGAGGGCTATCTCAGCCTCAGCATCATTAGATGCAGTGGCAGAACCGTTATATGTCAGATCCAATGATGACTCAGATTGTTCAGGGCCAAGACCTTCACCCTCAGCCTCCACAGATATTGTGGCACATGTAAGTCTTCAGTCATGTCAATAAATATGTTTT
>JBBPBX010054209.1:0-13698 GCA_038048925.1 Garcialebias charrua
ACGCCCACTTCTCTGCTGCAGAGCGGATATGACACGATGAAAAGGTGTCTCCTGCAGCTTGGGCGGCACACAGGTGCTAACTAATTTAAAAATAATTTATTTTAAATAAAAATTTCATGCCGATTGTGCGGCTCATCCATCAACCAATCTTATTTCGAAAAACCATGATAGCGCGAGTCCGCGAAAAACGAATAGAATAGAATAGAATGTATTGACATTTGCACAGATACATTAGTATAAGCACATTGGAATTCTTGTGCTTTTCTCCAACTCAAGAATAGTAAAATTTTATAAAAATAAAAAAAAAGATAAAATAGGCAACAATGTACAATTAAACTAATTTTTAATTTGTCTAATTACGGTTCAGATGCTGCACATTTATCACATTTTGTGTTGCAGCATTGAATAGTTCCTGCCCTCTTTAAAGGTTCAGTCTGCAGTTTCTGTAGAACTGCAGCACTTAGAAAAAATTTCAACAGGCAAAGCATTCTGATCCCTCCCCCTCAGAGCCATATATGGCTCTGCTCTCCCATGGTCTGCTGAAATTCAAATTCAAGCTCTGTTTTTATTGGCTGATTCAAATTCAAGCTCTGTTTTTATTGGCTGGTTACAAACTCTGTTTTTATTGGCTGGTTAATGGCGGGTCACTTTTTCTTTTTAGAAATGCCTATTTACCACCTGGAGAAGCAAGGGGACAATATTTTTTTTTTGTTTTTTTCAGAGATTACCTCTCTAACATCAAGCCCGAGATACACTCATGCGTCCTCACGATACGCCTATACGCAGCGTACGTACGCTGTGGCAAAAGCGTAGCCCCGCGTAGCCCCTCAGGGCACGTACGCGCAAAAGTATTTTTTTACTACGCATACGCGATGCGCGGTGTCTGAACATAAACTTCCCCGGCGCCGGACTGTTTTGTATGTTACACAAATTAAATAAATTCCCCTTCTTTATCGCTGATCGGGCCTTTTCTTTTGTTTTTTTGCCTAAAGTCAAGTAACCGCTTCTTCCTCCGTTCACTCGATGATTGAAATGAATGAATTCAGGTCCTACCTGGGTGCGGCGATGTTTTAAATATCCCTGGTGGGCTGTGTGCTGCAGGAAAAGCACTCCCTGTTATTATTTTTATTTCTGAGAGAACTTTTTACAACATATATAGTAGAAACACCGCATGAACACCGCCGCGGTCTTCAAGGCGCTACATGAGCTGGCTGTCAATCATTTCAGTAGGCGTGTCAGCAAGTAACCAATCAGCGAGCTCAGTTGAGTCCCCTCCGTGTGCAGCTGCTCATATTACAACAAGGAGCTGAGTTTCTGACATATGCTGAAGCATATCAGCAAAACACATGCGCACAAAATGCGCGCGTATGGTGGCGTACCTGAGGACGCATGAGTGTATCTCGGGCTTCAGTCTAGTGACAGAGTGAAGAAATATGTTAAAAATATATTGTTAGAAAAGTTACATATAGCAGCTTTAATGTCCTGTGCCACTTCTAACAGTGTCTGGAAAATAGCTCCTGCAAACCATGACGTAGCAAGGGACTACTGTAATCTAAAACAGTAAAATAGGGAAAAAGATGATTAGCAGGTTGTGTTTCTGTGTTTTTATTCCAGCTGGGTGGAGGCTGTGAGCTTGCCATGATGTGTGACATCATCTACGCTGGGGAGAAGGCGCAGTTTGGCCAACCAGAAATCCTCCTGGGGACGATTCCTGGTAAAGATCACTTTTTGTCTTGTGCTAACATTTGTTTTGGATCCACTCTTCATGACCTTTCTACCTGCAGGAGCGGGCGGCACCCAGCGTCTGACTCGAGCGGTCGGCAAATCCCTTGCCATGGAAATGGTCCTAACAGGAGACAAGATTAACGCTGAGGAAGCCAAGCAATCCGGTAACAATGTCTCAAAGCAGCAGGTTTAGTGAAAGTTCTTTGGGTTTTATTTTACTTTGTTTTTTAGAAGAAATTATAATCCAGATAAATTTACAATTAGCTTCACTAAAGTTTAGAGAAAGGCTTTGTGAGTTTGTGCCTAACTGTTTTAGGATTGGGTTCTTAAGCAGTATTGTTACAATGAATTCTACATCTGATGTGAAACTGCTGGCAGAATAGACCTGTGCTTTAACACTAGGAGTCCCAGGGGATTTTCGATCCCATGGGTTGCATAGGTAAAATTGTCTTTTTGAAACGTGCATTGTTGTATGACTTTCTTTTTGTCGTTATGTGACCTGGTAGCTGTGTGTGCTTCCAGGTTTGGTGAGTAAAATTTATCCCGTGGAGCAGCTGGTGTCTGAAGCGGTTAAATGTGGGGAGAAAATTGCAGCCAATTCAAAGCTCGTCGCCGCCATGGCTAAAGAGGCTGTCAATGGAGGTTTGTGAAGGTTTTTAAGAACATTTAAAATCTGATCATTTCACTTTGTCTTTGTTTTTTTGCCTGACTTGTTTTTGTTTGGGGAAACTGCAGCTTTTGAACTGACTTTGGCAGAAGGGAACCGCCTTGAGAAACGTTTGTTCCACTCGACTTTTGCAACTGTAAGTTTCTTGTAGTAGTTTGTAAAATGGTTAACAATATTTCTAAAAGCAAAAAATTACATTTCTTTTTTTTTTTCTTCTTTTTTTTACAGGAGGATCGTAAGGAAGGCATGACTGCCTTTGTAGAAAAACGAAAAGCCAATTTCAAGGACAACTAGATTATGAACTGAACAATCAAAATGTTGGTCACTTCCTGATTGGTGAAACATTATATAATATATGATGTAAAAATGAAAAATCCTGAGTGTAGTGCAGCAAACAGGCTGTAAATGTGTCCCAGTAAAGCCTGGCATGTTGGAGTGTACTAATAAAATCAAAAGTTGCCTGGGTGCAGGAGGTTTGAGCATACATATGATTTGTGTGGCAGGAGGAATGTGTGAAATTGCCTTTTTTGTTGTTGTTTCTTTGTTTTTGTTCATAGCAACTAATTTTATGAATAAAGTTAAAGGTTGATTGTCACTGCAGCCATTTGGGTATTTTTTGAAACACACTTTTTAATTGTAAAATCTGATGCATAACAGTTGCTTATACTGCACATTTGCTCAGTAATAATCACCCTCATAGAAAAAACTGATTTGACAATGAAACAAGCATGAAAATAAGGATTTGTAATTTCTACGACCACTAGGTGGAGAGCTTGTGTCAGCAAAAACTAAACGTGAGTTGGTAAATCAATATGTATTTGACCAAAAATGTAAACTTTTCATAAAAGATAATGACATCACCAATATTTTACAAAAAAAATTGAACTACCGGTAAATGGAAAAAATTATATTAAAACAGAAAAGTAATTGCAAAATGTGTGTAATCAATGTCAAAAGGCAGAAGTTATTTTGAAACATGTTACACACTCCATTTCTGCTTGGGTTGATGAGACCCCTTGATTTACTAAAAAAAAAAAAACATATTTTGAGCTGCAGAGGAAAAAAAATATCAAAAACATTTTTACAAACTTGCTGAGCGTGATAGTGATAGACACGTGTAAATAATTCATACAAAATTAACTAAAATTTGGTAATGTATATTTGTGCCTATATTTCGTAACCATGGATTATTAATTTTACTGCATCTACTCGTGAAAAAAAAAATCAACGTTGTTGTAGCTGCAAAGTAAATCAATGTTGTTGTAATATAAATCTTCGCCACCAGAGAGCAGCACTTAGCTGGGAACTTCATTCGCGTGAAGAAGGAACAAGCCGCGGCCGTGTAACGTTCAACGAGTGCATAGAGATAAACAGTTAACTGTGTTAAATTGTATGACATTTCACGTTTAGCTCAGTTTCTTGTTAGCTAAGTAGTTTAAGAGAGAGAACACAAAATCCCCATCCAAATATCCAGTTTGGTCACCGTGATGTTTAATCTCCACAGCTTGTGGGAAAGACTAAGGCTGAAGATTAACACAAATACAGCAAAAGTTACATTCTACTCAAATTAATTCCAACAGAAATGCCAAAACAAAACTTTGAATAAAGCATTGCATTTCGTTACATACAGCCTCTCCGTAACTTGTTCAGCTGACGTAGTTGTCTTTTTTACAACAGTACCTGAACGCAGCTCAATTTGATCTGCGACGTCATCAGCAGCGAAAGCGCTTTTTTTGGACGCCTGGTTTTGCTGCACAGGCGGGGTGCTGGTTTTCTAGTTACCGCTCGTCCACGCATGCTCAACGGGCGGTAACGAGACATGATGGTCAACGCACAGGTTATTTATGTATCACTGTCGCTGGAGAAATGTTTCTTCTCACGAGTTTTAGACACAGAACGTGAAAAATGAAGGGAACTCGCGACTTCCAGGCTTTTTCTGCGTAGAAATGCATCCAATATTTACAATTTGTTTCAGTTCAAATAGTCATCCTGGCTCCATGACACTAATTTTTGCATTATATTCATTCATTCATTCATCCATCCATTCAACCTTTATTTATACAGGCTAGCCTCGTTGACCCACTTTATGCCAAAAAATAGACATTGTAAAGCCTACTATAATAACTAGGATAGCACAACATTTCATTCCTTTTTTCTTAAAACAAAAATAAAAACAGATCTCACTTGAATCTATAATTTTAAGCAAGAAAAAAATGACGTCTTCCAGAAATTACATAACCAATGTTGGCCTCTAACCAGATTTTTATTTTTTTTATTTTTAGAAGTGATCCACCATACAAAAAAATTATAAGAGTGACACATAGTCCCTCAGAGCTCATTGGACCCCACATCCATCCATCCATCCATCCCCGGCTCATGCGACTTGCAGCATCACTGGGCAGGTGACTCTGCAGCAGATGCTGCTCGGGATGAATCTGCTGACTCTCTGCCACTGCTGGGAAATAAATAATGAAATAAAACGCGCGTCTGCTGAGTCATGCGTTGTCCTGGCTCACAATAATGCTATCAGTGGTGTGGACTGCTCTGTTGGACCCTGCATCCCGGTGGAGGAGCCAGCTGCCTGAGGCTCAACCAACTGTCCCATATTTCGTCTTATAATGATCGCTGCCGCGTTTTTAGTCCTCCTGAGGCCGTACAACATCCAGTGCGTTCTCTTGTTGCTGCTGCTGCTCCTTGGTACTGTTGCGACTCTTCTGTTTTTCTGCTGCTGGCACCGGAGGCTCCGTGATGGGAAGCACCCAATAAAATCTGTTCTCTCCGGCGGACGCTCCAGGAGCCGCGGTGAGTAGCGCGCAGGCCGGTGCGCGTCTCTCCATCACTTCTCTGCATCCTGTTATATAAGTGCGCAAAACACTTGGTTACACTAAACTTGTGAGCTAAACATCATGGGAACAAGTTGTCTTCTGTAAAACATCACGTCATATCTGAACAAATGTTTGATCTCACTGTAACGTTTGTTATCTTGTCTTGTAGTTGGTCTTCGAACGCATCATTTTCGATCAGAGGTAGGACACTTCATTTTCTCCATAATAAATCTGTCTGCTTGTTATCATTATTAAAAGGAAATGCAGCCTAAAGTCTACTTCTCCGGACATTTAGCTGCATGACTATTTATAGGGATTATAAAATGTGCGCAGTGCGCATGTGCCATTTTTTTTCAGCTTTATAAGCTAAAAGCTTTCTGTGTTATTTTAGTATGGAAGCCCATTTCCGCCACTCTATTAAAAAAAAGCACACATTATCTCAAAAATAATGAGATAGTATCTCATTACTTTGAGATAGTATCTCAAATTAATATACCATTTCAAAATAATGAGATATCTCAAAATAATGAGATACTATTATTTTTGAGATATCTCCTTATTTTGAGATGTATCTCATTATGTTGAAATACTATCTCTTTAATTTGAGATACTATCTCATTATAATGAGATACTATTTCATTATTTTGAGATACTATCTCCTTATTTTGAGATGTATCTCATTATGTTGAGATAGTATCTCTTTAATTTGAGATACTATCTCATTATAATGAGATACTATTTCATTATTTTGAGATACTATCTCCTTATTTTGAGATGTATCTCATTATGTTGAGATAGTATCTCTTTAATTTGAGATACTATCTCATTATAATGAGATACTATCTCATTACAGTATTTTGAGATAATTTTTGCTATTTTTTTCCAACATTATTTTTTATAGAGTTTTCTAAAGTAAAAAAGAAAAATAAATTAAAACACACTTCCAGTGATATACAAAGATAAGCGTGCTCTTATACATCAAAGGAAATGTCAAAACACAGATAAATTATTGTCCAGCATTGAGCTTAACGTCCTTCACAAGTCAGGTATTTGTGAGATTGGAGCAACACTTAGTGAAAAAACACAAGTTGTATAGCAAACCAGAAGAATACATGTACACATGTATATACCCCCAGGAAACCCCACAACAACACTTAGAACAACAAAGGTTTCTCCATTTTACAAGGGTCGGCCCAATTAATTTAAATATTGTGCGTGATTTTAAAAACATAATTACAAATTCAAATGTGCAGTTCGCACAAATAAGGTAATCCAGTATACAAAGATGATAAGTTGTTTTTATTATTTTATGATTGTTTTAAAATAGGATATGTTTTTTAATAGAGTGGCAGAAATGGGCTTCCATAATTTCAGGGACACACGTTTAGCAGAAACTTATTCAGTTTTAAGACTTAAACAGAAAGAAAAAAAAGCTATAATGTGTCAAATTTGTTCCATTTGTTTCTGTTTTCTGCAGCAAATTTAAAAAATGGCTTATTTGGACGTTATGTCAATAAAACTAAAAGTTGTTGAAGGTACCACGTCTGTTTTAATCAACTTCCAAATGTTTAGGGAAAATGCTTAACCATTCTGTCAGTTTAACATCCTCCATTAAAAACAAGTTTGATATGGTTATAAAGTTACAAAAGTAATGGCTGTCCTTTCTTTGTAGGTCATATTATTGAATCATGACACTGAATCCCTACGTACTCGGGCCTGTATAGCTGAAGGATACTGTATCATATCCAAGGACACTAAAACAGAACTGTTAGAGCCCAAAACATCATTTATCTTGAGGGTTTTATAAAAAATAGTTTTCAAGGTTTTATAGTTTTAAATTAACTGGTGTTTCTGTTTTAACACATTCAATCTCCTATGACTTATAGGCACTCAATGCAAGCTATAAAATCAAATATAAAAAAAAAAAACTGAAAAGAGGGAATGCGCTCAATGTAAACAAAAGCGTTTGGCTCAATCCCCTGAAAACCACATGGAAGTTAACTGATGTTCTTGCACTTCATGTTTAATGGCATTTTTATGGTTTCCGATGGGATTCTTGCAAAACAAGACTTTTATATTTTGCAACATGCTCTTTTTCTTAGTTCACGTGTTTTAATGCAAGTTTTATATCAAAACATTAAGCTGTGAAATCCTGAGTGAAATTGAATGCATATCCTGTTCCCAGTTTGACATTCTGCTCATGTTTCCAGTGTTTCAGGCACAGTCCACGTCACTTAAGAAGGAGCGTGCACGCTCGAGTGACGGAAGAAAAGCCTGATCTGGTCGAGGTTCCAGAGAGTGAACCCGACTTGCCACCGACTCTGAGGAAACGTAAGGTGAAGAAGAGAGTCCTGCCAGAGTTCTACCAGTCTGTGCAGGTCACTCCTACACGTAAAGCTGTAGGTATCTCACCTCCAACTCCAACCACCACTGATGATGATGATGATGATAAAGACATATCTGTGTTTGACTTTTCCCTCCACAGGGACTCTGTGGGAGTTTGAAGCTTTAAGCTCGAGCTTCTGGGACATGGATGTTTATTTAAGGGGCTTGAACCTGGGTGTGCTTTGGAAATGTACATTTACCTTTAGTTACATATTTACAACACAGATAAATCTGCATGTGCACATTTTATTGTCTCTAACATGTAAAATAAGTTTCCTCGGACTTTCTGAGTAGACACACTTGGCATAATGCATTTTTTATCACTAATTCAGAAAACATCTTATTTCCAAGCAGTAAAGTGGCAAAGACAACACTATGTTTGCCAGCAAGTTCAACTCACTCGATGGATAATTATTGTGATTTTTCTCTGATTTTACAATGAATTTAAAATGTTATTCCGCTTTAAGAGATCATTGATCACTTAGCTTCAGTTTTTTTTTTTGCATGCTGTTACATGTCAGCTCAGCCATTAGCTCTTTAACGCCACACAGTTATAATCCTCCAACTTCTATTACCCACATGTTTATTATTTTACCCTGAAAACACTGTTTGCAGTCCTTCAACTTTTTTTCTTCTCAGATTAGTAATGGTCAAGATAAATGGGCTTCTGCACATTTAATGCAAACCAAAAAAAATATGTCTGTCTGGAAGATAACATTTAAGAAAGATTGGGCTCAAACACAAACAGCGTCTCTCGTTGTGATATTTAGTCTGTTGGGCGGTTGCGTTAGTCTGAGAATGTTCTATATTATTTGTTCTAATGCACAAAACCATTCAAATGTGTGTGTTTCTGAATAGGTGTTAACTACATTATATCATATGTTGTTGCAATTTGAGTCTTCCTGTGACGCTGCACAGTTCAAAGTATTGATCTGTGGTGAGCTGTGTGATAGCATCATGGCAGTGGTCTGCAAATGAGATGAATCACAACTTGACCAATTTTTTTTATTTTATTATTTATAGTTTTTTTCTTCTTTTTTTTTTTACATTTTAAATGGCTGTGAGCTGGTCATAAACAACAAAAAGCCACATTGTTAGTCCAATTGTACAAGAATCGTATGAATCTCAGATGAATGTTCAAACGGTTTAAAATAATAAAGTAGATTTATTCAGGTTTGTCTTCAAGTTAAAGTAGAGTTGGTTTACAGTTATAATGACTGCCTCAATATTGTTTTGACTGTTACAAAGAGTCAAAGCCCTTCAGGCCTCAAGTGCTCAAATAGAAATGTTTCAACCTTTTGAACATGAAGCTCAAATCTGGCTGCAAATGCAATGTAAAATGCATTTAAACACCCGAGCGTATTATTTTGCCTCGCATCAGTTGTGAGGTTCTGACATGCAGTGCAGACTCAAAAGATGGATGTAACTGAATATGAGATAACTTTAATTAAAAAAAGCCTTAAAAGCCTATATGCCAAACACTTTAAAGACAACAAGTTTAGCTTTTGCGTGAGCCTGATTTGAGATCGGATTTGAAAAAAGCAGCTCTTTTTGACTGAGTTTGATCCTGATGAGAAGAGATGCAGATGAAACAGTTGCTAATATTAACAGCTACTGCTTTCATCCCCCCTGCAGCATCTATTTTAAACCTTTCTCTCTGTGGTCCTGCACAGCATCCATCAACTGAACAACAGTATGAGACTCATTTCTTTATGGCACCATTAAGACCATTACGACAATCTGATGATAAAGCAAACTGAACAGGACTGTACAGGTATTGTGGGCCCAACCCTTCCTCTTATTACGTGTTTTGTGTATTTGCTCTATTGCTTCATCTGGGGAGTGTCAGGCTGCAGCAGAAAACAGTTCATCATGTTAAACTAAGATGATTTGAAATAATTCAGTCAGATTTGTTAACAAAATAAAAGTCAAAATAAAATAAATAAAAAACACCAGTTTAAATTAGACTGCCTAAGGTTTTATAAGGACAAACAAGGGGTGTCTGGTTGTGAAGCCTTCCTTTGTGTGAGGGATGGCGCTCTAACACCGCTGCTGCTGTTGGCTGCCGGTGTGTGTGACGCGCACACGCACGCTGTCTGCTCTCCCATCATCACCGGCTCGGCAGCACACACAGTCCCATCCTTTCAGGCCTCTGGAGATCTGACATCACCCTGCATCCTTTAAGGAAGCTGCACGCGCCACCGGAGCGTCCTTTAAAGGGCGCGGCATCCCGGAAAACAAGCGGATGGTTCTAATTATTAGGATTCTGTGTGTTTTTCTTCCAGCTGACAGGTCTCCATGCACACACTGGTGAGTTTAGGTTCTGACCTGGCGGGGGAGCCAGACACTATTGCATTTCTGCGCCTTGCTTTGATTTGGATCAATCTTTTTATTGTTTTGGGTCACTGCGTCACGGTGGTGCGTAATTACGCACCTTGACCTGCCATGGTGAGCAGAACACGGTCTTTGTGTGTGTTCTTTCATTTCCTTCTGTGTATTCGTGTGTGTGTGTGTGTGTGTGTGTGTGTGTGTGTGTGTGTGTGTGTGTGTGTGTGGAGACTACGCATGTACGGTGGATCTGAAAGACGCCCACTTCCATGTGGGCGTCTGGAGGAGGCACAGGAAATTCCTCCGGTTTGCCTTCGAAGGGAAAGCTTATAAATACAAAGTCTTACCCTTCGGTTTGAAGACTGCTCCTCGTACATTTACTAAATGTCTGGATGCAGCCCTGACCCCTCTTAGGAATCAAGGAGTCAGGATCATGAACTACCTGGATGACCTCCTGATTTTTGGCCGGAAGCAGGCTCGGTCACACTCCTGCAAGGTGATCTCTCACCTGGAGTCTCTCTGATTTTTTCATAAACCCACAAAGGAGTGACCTGACCCCATCACGGATTACCATATTTCTGGGAGTGCAGGTCGACACCATTCGGTACAAGGCATGGCTCTCAGAGGAACGTGCTTCCTCGATTCGCCGTTGCCTGGCAAAAGTTTAAACTGAATCAACGGATTCCCCTGTAAGCACGCCAACGCCTTTTTAGGCCTCTTGGCGGAAGCCATACCCTGTGTGCCACACGCATTGCTGAAGATGCGGGTCCTGCATACATGGCTAAACCAACAAAAACAACCTGCCCCCGTCTGGGTGAGCAGAAAAATTTAGAATCATTTCAAAGTGCCTGAGGGCCCCGGAACCTTGGGGGGACCTGTCTGTGTTCACGGAAGGGGTCCCGTAAGGTAAGGTGTCATCCCGTGTGATTATCACGACGGACACCTCGGAAACAGGATGAGGAGGCAGTCTGCAGAAATCAGAATGCCCAAGGCCTCTGGAATGAGCAGGAAGCAAGATTGTACATCAACTTCCTGCAGTTGTTGGCCGTATTCCTGTCAGCAAAATACTTCTTTGGTAAAGGTCTGATTGCGGGACGGCACGTCCTGGCATAATCAGATAACAAAACCACTGTGTCCTTCAGTGACTGGGAAGGGGGGACGAGATCCCACGCCCTCCTCAGCCTGACACAGAGGATGCTCACTTGGTACGCTCCAGGATTATTGTCGCTCAGGGCGACTCAGGTTCCGAGTGAACTGAGTCACGGAGCGAATGCCCTTTCAAGAGGGTTTCTTTTGGAATCGGAATAAGACTGAACCCACGAGTCGTGGATCAGGTCTGGTCACGGTTTGGAAGAACCTTGTTGGGCTTGTCCCCATGCGGAGCCAGCTCACAATGTGACCTCTACTTCTCAATGTTCAGGGATACCATGGCAGTTGCCTTCTTACAGAGACCTGCTGACTCAGGCACGTGGGTAGCTTCTACACCCGCGTCCGGAGCTGTGGCAGCCTTCAGCCTGGCCACTGAAGGGAATGGCTGAGGGCCTAAGGCCTGATTGTCTTTGTTCCAACAATAACAGCATACACAAGGGACACCCTTGGTGTTTATGTTTACTTGGGAGATGCTTCAGTGGAAGGGTTCCCCTCTCCTCTGACAGTTCTCCAACATCAGGATGGGCCTCTTTGACAGTCCTAGTAATTGTCTGTTCAGGAAGCAGATGAGGGACTCGTACGTGCCCCTTATACATAAATTTTTCCCCTGGGGACCTGGAAGGTTACCCTGTGCTTGAACTGGGTTTTCTACCTCCACATTGCCATCTGATTGCCAGTGGCGTAATAGGTCCCTTGCTCTTTTCCTCCTGCTTCTCAAGATTTCCAGGGAAAAAGGAGATGATGAGTAATCACACTAGCAGAGGACACTTATGCTGTCTCTAGCTGGTGTTTTCATCTATGTGCCAGTGGTAACATCAGGACGATGTTTCTACATATGGCATTTTTCTTCTCAGGATGTGCTCTCTACATACCTTGTGGAGAGCGGCTGGGAAATGCCTGCCGTATTAAGGCAGATGTTCTCTCATGCATTTTGCTGAGCATTTCAAGGGCGTGAATGGATTACGTTCCCATAGCAATCGTGTTGCACCGAGAGACCGACTGAAAGGGAACTGAAAGTTATGTACCATAACTCATGTTCCCTGAAGAAGGGAACGAGGTACAACACATATGGCCCTTTCAATGCTGAAAGCTCGATGAAATGCATTTTAGAGGACGGGCATCAGCCGCTTAAATGCCCAGAGGGCGGGGCCTCTGGCGCAACGCTGACTCCGTGGCCGTTAAGGCGTGAGTGTATTACTTCAGTTAACCGCACGGGGGCGCTGATTCCCATAGCGATCGTGCTGCACCTCGTTCCCTTCTTCAGGGAACATGAGTTATGGTGCATAACTTTCATTTTTTCAATCTGTTTGTTCTACATCTGGGTTGCAGAAACTTGCATCCAGATGGAAGCAACCTGAACTCGTCATGGAGTGGGTGATCAGGATTTGCCAGAATCTGCCTGGCCTTATTCACTGACCTCACCTTGTGTAGGTCTGCGAGGCTCCTTAGGTCTATGCCAGCAGGGCACCCGAGCACTAATTTCTCCAACTGCTCACGATCCGTCCATCCCATCTCATTCTATAGCTGTTCTTGACCAATTTGAGCCCATCTATCTGTCTTCTCTGGAGCAGGTTATGTGCAGAACGAAGCCATCTGGTTCCCCCTTTGACGTTGTTCCCACTCGACTCCTAAAGGAGGTTCTTCCTATTCTGGGCCCTCCTGTTCTTGCCATTGTGAATACAAGCTTAGCCTTAGGTGTAGTGCCAATATATTTTAAACATACTGCTGTTCAACCTCTCCTGAAAAAACTAGCCTTGACCCCTCAGCCATGTCTAATGTCCGGCCTGTCTCCAGATTCCCTTTTGTTGCTAAACTACTGGAAGAATAGTTGTTTGTCCCAGTTGAAAAGCTTTCTAGAGGATCATACCATCTTAGAGCTATTCCAGTCTGGCTTTAAACCTCTCCAAAGCACGGAAACTGCTCTACTTAAGGTTTTAACAACATTCTCCTATTCACAGACACTGGTGATTATTAAATCTATTTCCCCCTCAGACTTAACGATACTCGCTCTATTCAACCTTTACTGGATGCCTGGCTGACATCAGCAATCGGATGGCTTTAAATTTCTTGAGTTTCAATGAGAAGAAGTCTGAAATATGTTGTTCCCGCCCAATGACACAATCACCGACTACTGTATCGACCTATCCATTCTGTCACCATTAGTGAAAAGGAGTCACTAATCTAGGAGTGATACTTGACCCTTCTCTGAAAAGTAACAATCATGTAAATATGAAAGACATGGCTCCAGCTCATGAGGAAGCGGCCATCATCCATGTGAGCGGGTTCCGAGCCGAACCCGTCCAGAGAAACCATAGCCCCAGGTGGAGATCTTTCCATCTCCGCTCATGGTGGAAGAGGATGAGAGGAGGAAGCTCGGAGGTAGCTGCACAGTTTTCGGGCCGGCTTCTTCCCATGCGTCCCCACGAGTGTGTTTCTTATGGTCCAACTCCAATGACGACTCAGAGCAAGAGGAGTTCTGGCCCAGTTCTGTTCCTGGTCTACGCTACCGCTGGAGGAGTTGGTAGACATAAAATATTGACGTTTCCGAGATACAGCTCCTCCCTCCTTCAGTTTCTCCCCCCAAGCTTCTAGAAGAACTGGGGAGAATTTGAAGGGAGG
>JBBPBX010054210.1:6764-23555 GCA_038048925.1 Garcialebias charrua
ATATATATATATAGCCACGTTTTTCTGTTTAATATATATATAACACATTGAGTTTAACATGAAATAAATAGTGTTTCGTGTTTAAATATAAGTTAATAATTCTTCCTTGCCCCCTTGTTTAGGACATGGAGCCAAACTCAGCTGCTTTTGGGTGAAGGCAGGGGACCCCCAATGATAGATCTCCAGTCCATCACAGAGACACCCCGGACAACAGATCTCAGTCCATCACAGAGACACCCCGGACAACAGATCTCCAGTGCATCACAGAGACACCCCGGACAACAGATCTCCAGTCCATCACAGAGACACCCCGGACAACAGATCTCCAGTCCATCACAGAGACACCCCGGACAACAGATCTCCAGTCCATCACAGAGACACCCCGGACAACAGATCTCCAGTCCATCACAGAGACACCCCGGACAACAGATCTCCAGTCCATCACAGAGACACCCCGGACAACAGATCTCCAGTCCATCACAGAGACACCCCGGACAACAGATCTCCAGTCCATCACAGAGACACCCCGGACAACAGATCTCCAGTCCATCACAGACACCCCGGACAACAGATCTCCAGTCCATCACAGAGACACCCCGGACAACAGATCTCCAGTCCATCACAGAGACACCCCGGACAACAGATCTCCAGTCCATCACAGAGACACCCCGGACAACAGATCTCCAGTCCATCACAGACACACCCCGGACAACAGATCTCCAGTCCATCACAGAGACACCCCGGACAACAGATCTCCAGTCCATCACAGAGACACCCCAACAGATCTCCAGTCCATCACAGAGACACCCCGGACAACAGATCTCCAGTCCATCACAGACACACCCCGGACAACAGATCTCCAGTCCATCACAGAGACACCCCGGACAACAGGTCTCCAGTCCATCACAGACACACCCCGGACAGGTCTCCAGTCCATCACAGACATACCGCGGACAACAGATCTCCAGTCCATCATAGAGACACCTCGGACAACAGATCTCCAGTCCATCACAGAGACACCCCGGACAACAGATCTCTAGTCCATCATAGAGACACCCGGACAACAGATCTCCAGTCCATCACAGAGACACCCCGGACAACAGATCTCCAGTCCATCACAGAGACACTCCGGACAACAGATCTTCTGTCCATCACAGACACACCCCAGACAACAGGTCTCCAGTCCATCACAGAGACACCCCGGACAGGTCTCCAGTCCATCACAGAGACACCCCGGACAACAGGTCTCCAGTCCATCACAGAGACACCCCGGACAACAGATCTCTAGTCCATCACAGACACGCCCCGGACAACAGATCTCCAGTCCATCACAGACACACATCGGACAACAGATCTCCAGTCCATCACAGAGACACCCCGGACAACAGATCTCCAGTCCATCACAGATACACCCCGGACAACAGATCTCAGTCCATCACAGAGACACCCCGGACAACAGATCTCCAGTCCATCACAGAGACACCCTGGACAACAGGTCTCCAGTCCATCACAGACACACCACGGACAACAGATCTCCAGTCCATCACATACACACCCCGAACAACAGGTCTTCAGTCCATCACAGAGACACCCCGGACAACAGGTCTCCAGTCCATCACAGAGACACCCCGGACAACAGATCTCCAGTCCATCACAGAAACACCCCGGACAACAGATCTCCAGTCCATCACAGAGACACCCCGGACAACAGGTCTCGAGTCCATAATAGAGAAACCCCGGACAACAGATCTCCAGTCAATTCCAGACACACCCCGGACAACAGATCTCCAGTCCATCACAGACACAACCCGGACAACAGATCTTCATCCCATCACAGAGACACCCAGGACAGGTCTCCAGTCCATCACAGACACACCCCGGACAACAGATCTCCAGTCCATCACAGACACACCCCGGACAACAGGTTTCCAGTCTATCACAGACACACCCAGGACAGGTCTCCTGTCCATCATATAGACACCCCGGACAACAGATCTCAGTCCATCACAGAGACACCCCGGACAACAGATCTCCAGTCCATCATAGACACACCCCGGACAACAGATCTCCATCCCATCATAGAGACACCCAGGACAGGTCTCCAGTCCATCACAGACACACCCCGGACAACAGATCTCCAGTCCATCACAGACACACCCCGGACAACAGGTTTCCAGTCTATCACAGACACACCTAGGACAGGCCACCTGTCCATCATATAGACATCCCGGACAACAGATCTCCAGTCCATCACAGAGACACCCCGGACAACAGATCTCCAGTCCATCATAGAGACACCCCGGACAACAGATCTCCAGTCCATCACAGAGACACCCTGGACAACAGATCTGCCGTCCATCACACAGACACCCCGGACAACAGATCTCCAGTCCATCACAGACATATCTCGGACAGCAGGTCTCCAGTCCATCACAGAGACACCCCGGACAACAGGTCTCCAGTCCATCACAGAGACACCCCGGACAACAGGTCTCCAGTCCATCACAGAGACACCCCGGACAACAGATCTCCAGTCCATCACAGAGACACCCCGGACAACAGATCTCCAGTCCATCACAGACACACCGGACAACAGATCTCCAGTCCATCACAGAGACACCCCGGACAACAGATCTCCAGTCCATCACAGAGACACCCCGGACAACAGATCTCCAGTCCATCACAGAGACACCCCGGACAACAGATCTCCAGTCCATCACAGAGACACCCCGGACAACAGGTCTCCAGTCCATCACAGACACACCCCGGACAACAGATCTCCAGTCCATCACAGACACACCCCGGACAACAGGTCTCCAGTCCATCACAGAGACACCCCGGACAACAGGTCTCCAGTCCATCACAGAGACACCCCGGACAACAGATCTCCAGTCCATCACAGAAACACCCCGGACAACAGATCTCCAGTCCATCACAGAGACACCCCGGACAACAGGTCTCGAGTCCTCCATAGAGAAACCCCGGACAACAGATCTCCAGTCCATCACAGTCACACCCCGGACAACAGATCTCCAGTCCATCACAGACATACCCCGGACAACAGATCTCCATGCCATCACAGAGACACCCAGGAAAGGTCTCCAGTCCATCACAGACACACCCCGGACAACAGATCTCCAGTCCATCACAGACACACCCTTGACAACAGGTTTCCAGTCTATCACAGACACACCTAGGACAGGTCTCCTGTCCATCATATGGACACCCCAGACAACAGATCTCAGTCCATCACAGAGACACCCCGGACAACAGATCTCCAGTCTATCACAGACACACCCCGGACAACAGATCTCCAGTCCATCACAGACACACATTGGACAACAGATCTCCATCCCATCACAGAGACACCCAGGAAAGGTCTCCAGTCCATCACAGACACACCCCGGACAACAGATCTCCAGTCCATCACAGACACACCCCGGACAACAGATCTCCAGTCCATCACAGACACACCCCGGACAACAGGTTTCCAGTCTATCACAGACACACCCAGGACAGGTCTACTGTCCATCATATAGACACCCCGGACAACAGATCTCAGTTCATCACAGAGACACCCCGGACAACAGATCTCAAGTCCATCATAGACACACCTCGGACACCAGATCTCCATCCCATCATAGAGACACCTAGGACAGGTCTCCAGTCCATCACAGACACACCCAGGACAGGTCTCCTGTCCATCAAAGAGACACCTTGGACAGGTCTCCAGTCCATCATGGAGACACCCCGGACAGATCTCCAGTCCATCACAGACACACCCCGGACAACAGGTCTCCAGTCCATCACAGACACACCCCGGACAACAGATCTCCATCCCATCACAGAGACACCCCGGACAACATGTCTCCAGTCCATCACAGACATACCCAGGAAAGGTCTCCTGTCCATCATAGAGACATCCCGGACAGGTCTCCAGTCCATCACAGACATACCCCGGACAACAGATCTCCAGTCCATCATAGAGACACCTCGTACAACAGATCTCCATTCCATCACAGAGACACCTCGGACAACAGATCTCCAGTCCATCATAGAGACACCCCGGATAACAGATCTCCAGTCCATCACAGAGACACCTCGGACAACAGATCTCTAGTCCATCACAGAGACAACCCGGACAACAGATCTCCAGTCCATCACAGACAAACCCCGGACAACAGGTCTCCAGTCCATCACAGAGACACCCCGGACAGGTCTCCAGTCCATCACAGAGACACCCCGGACAACAGGTCTCCAGTCCATCACAGAGACACCCCGGACAACAGATCTCCAGTCCATCACAGAGACACCCCGGACAACAGATCTCCAGTCCATCACAGACACACCCCGGACAACAGATCTCCAGTCCATCACAGAGACACCCCGGACAACAGATCTCCAGTCCATCACAGACACCCCGGACAACAGATCTCCAGTCCATCACAGAGACACCCCGGACAACAGATCTCCAGTCCATCACAGAGACACCCCGGACAACAGATCTCCAGTCCATCACAGAGACACCCCGGACAACAGATCTCCAGTCCATCACAGAGACACCCCGGACAACAGATCTCCAGTCCATCACAGAGACACCCCGGACAACAGATCTCCAGTCCATCACAGAGACACCCCGGACAACAGATCTCCAGTCCATCACAGAGACACCCCGGACAACAGATCTCCAGTCCATCACAGAGACACCCCGGACAACAGATCTCCAGTCCATCACAGACACCCCGGACAACAGATCTCCAGTCCATCACAGAGACACCCCGGACAACAGATCTCCAGTCCATCACAGAGACACCCCGGACAACAGATCTCCAGTCCATCACAGAGACACCCCGGACAACAGATCTCCAGTCCATCACAGACACACCCCGGACAACAGATCTCCAGTCCATCACAGACACCCCGGACAACAGATCTCCAGTCCATCACAGAGACACCCCGGACAACAGGTCTCCAGTCCATCACAGAGACACCCCGGACAACAGATCTCCAGTCCATCACAGAAACACCCCGGACAACAGATCTCCAGTCCATCACAGACATACCCCGGACAACAGATCTCTAGTCCATCACAGACACACCCCGGACAACAGATCTCCAGTCCATCACAGAGACATCCCAGACAACAGGTCTCCAGTCCATGACAGACACACCCCGAACAACAGATCTCCAGTCCTTCACAGACACACCCTGGACAACAGATCTCCAGTCCATCACAGACACACCCCGGACAACAGATCTCCATCCCATCACAGAGACACCCAGGACAGGTTTCCAGTCTATCACAGACACACCCAAGACAGGTCTCATGTCCATCATATAGACACCCCGGACAACAGATCTCAGTCCATCACAGAGACACCCCGGACAACAGATCTCCAGTCCATCACAGACACACCCCGGACAACAGATCTCCAGTCCATCACAGACACACCCCGGACAACAGATCTCCAGTCCATCACAGACACACCCCGGACAACAGATCTCCAGTCCATCACAGAGACACCCCGGACAACAGGTCTCCAGTCCATCACAGACACACCCCGGACAACAGATCTCCAGTCCATCACAGACACACCCCGGACAACAGGTCTCCAGTCCATCACAGAGACACCCCGGACAACAGGTCTCCAGTCCATCACAGAGACACCCCAGACAACAGATCTCCAGTCCATCACAGAAACACCCCGGACACAGATCTCCAGTCCATCACAGAGACACCCCGGAAAACAGGTCTTGAGTCCATCATAGAGAAACCACGGACAACAGATCTCCAGTCCTTCACAGACACACCCTGGACAACAGATCTCCAGTCCATCACAGACAAACCCCGGACAACAGGTTTCCAGTCTATCACAGACACACCCACGACAGGTCTCATGTCCATCATATAGACACCCCGGACAACAGATCTCAGTCCATCACAGAGACACCCCGGACAACAGATCTCCAGTCCATCACAGACACACCCCGGACAACAGATCTCCAGTCCATCACAGACACACCCCGGACAACAGATCTCCAGTCCATCACAGACACACCCCGGACAACAGATCTCCAGTCCATCACAGAGACACCCCGGACAACAGATCTCCAGTCCATCACAGACACACCCCGGACAACAGATCTCCAGTCCATCACAGACACACCCCGGACAACAGATCTCCAGTCCATCACAGACACACCCCGGACAACAGATCTCCAGTCCATCACAGAGACACCCCGGACAACAGATCTCCAGTCCATCACAGACACACCCCGGACAACAGATCTCCAGTCCATCACAGAGACACCCCGGACAACAGATCTCCAGTCCATCACAGACACACCCCGGACAACAGATCTCCAGTCCATCACAGAGACACCCCGGACAACAGATCTCCAGTCCATCACAGACACACCCCGGACAACAGATCTCCAGTCCATCACAGACACACCCCGGACAACAGATCTCCAGTCCATCACAGACACACCCCGGACAACAGATCTCCAGTCCATCACCGACACACCCCGGACAACAGATCTCCATCCCATCACAGAGACACCCCGGACAACAGGTCTCCAGTCCATCACAGACACACCCAGGACAGGTCTCCTGTCCATCAAAGAGACACCTTGGACAGTTCTCCAGTCCATCATGGAGACACCCAGGACAGGTCTCCTGTCCATCAAAGAGACACCTTGGACAGGTCTCCTGTCCATCAAAGAGACACCTTGGACAGGTCTCCGGTCCATCAGAGAAACACCCCGCTCAAAAATGACAAATCACCAATCACTATCACATGTTCATACACAAAAATTGACAAAGATGAACAAACAAACAAATACATTAAAACATGACAACAACAAACGAAGACTCAGAGTTTAAACTATACAATGATGAAGATGTGGTCGATGCAAACTTTTATCCTGCTATAAAAGACTGCGAATACTATAATGAAGAACAGTTTAATGACATCAATATAACAAATGGAGATCTCTCTATTATTCACATCAATAGTAGAAGTATAAATGCAAATATATCCAAAATAACAGATTATTTAAAACAGTTAAACAGAACTTTTACATTAATAGCACTGTCAGAGACATGGCTTAATGATGAAAACAAAAATAATGTTCACATCGAAGGATATGAATTATATCATTTAAACAGAAACAATAAAAAAGGTGGTGGAGTAGCTCTATTTGTCAAAAATGAAATAAAGTGTAGAATAAATAATGAAATGTCAATAATTGTTGACAATCTTATGGAAATAATAACAATAGAAATCCATCCATCCATCCATCTTCTTCCGCTTATCCGGGGTCGGGTCGCGGGGGTAGCAGCCTAAGTAGGGAGGCCCAGACTTCCCTCTCCCCAGCCACTTGGAGCAGCTCCTCCGGGGGAATCCCAAGGCGTTCCCAGGCCAGCCGAGAAACATAGTCCCTCCAGCGCGTCCTGGGTCTTCCTCTGGGTCTCCTCCCGGTGGGACATGCCCGGAACACCTCACCAGGGAGGCGTCCAGGAGGCATCCTAACCAGATGCCCGAGCCACCTCAACTGGCTCCTCTCGATGTGGAGAAGCAGCGGCTCTACTCCGAGTCCCTCCCGGATGACTGAGCTTCTCACCCTATCTCTAAGGGAGAGTCCAGCCACCCTGCGGAGAAAACTCATTTCAGCCGCTTGTATCCGAGATCTTGTTCTTTCGGTCATAACCCAAAGCTCATGACCATAGATGAGGGTGGGAACGTAGATCGATCGGTAAATTGAGAGCTTTGCCTTTTGACTCAGCTCTCTCTTCACCACGACAGACCGGTACAGCGCCCGCTTCACTGCGGACGCTGCACCTATCCGCCTATCGATCTCACGCTCCAGTTTTCCCTCATTCGTGAACAAGATCCCGAGATACTTAAACTCCTCCACTTGGGGCAGGACCTCCTCCCCGACCCGGAGAGGGCATGCTACCCTTTTCCGGCTCAAGACCATGGCCTCGGATTTGGAGGAACTGATCCTCATCCCGGCCGCATCACACTCGGCTGCAAACCGCTCCAGTGAAAGTTGTAAATCACGAACTGATGAAGCCAGTAGGACCACATCATCTGCAAAAAACAGAGAAGCGATTCCAAGGTCACCAAAACGGATCCTCTCAACACCTTGGCTGCGCCTAGAAATTCTGAACCCCTATGATGAGTACAATTAATGGACTAAGTTTTCCCTCGCCCGGACGCGGGTCACCGGGGCCCCACTCTGGAGCCAGGCCCGGAGGTGGGGCACGCTGGCGAGCGCCTGGTGGCCGGGCTTTTACCCATGGAGCCCGGCCGGGCACAGCCCGAAGAGGAGACGTGGGTCCCCCTTCCCATGGGCTCACCACCTGTGGGAGGGGCCAAAGGGGTCGGGTGCAATGTGAGATGGGTGGTGGCCGAGGGCGGGGACCCTGGCGGTCTGATCCTCGGCTACAGAAGCTGGCCATTGGGACATGGAATGTCACCTCTCTGGTGGGGAAGGAGCCTGAGCTAGTGTGTGAGGTTGAGAGGTTCCGACTAGAAATAGTCGGACTCACCTCAACGCATGGCTCTGGCTCTGGAACCAGTTTCCTTGAGAGGGGTTGGACACTCTTCCACTCTGGAGTTGCCCCTGGTGAGAGGCGCCGAGCAGGAGTGGGCATACTGGTTGCCCCCCATCTTGGTGCCTGTACGTTGGGGTTCACCCCGGTGAACGAGAGGGTAGCCTCCCTTCGCCTACGTGTGGGGGGACGGGCTCTGACTGTTGTTTGTGCCTATGCACCAAACGGCAGCTCAGACTACCCACCCTTTTTGGAGTCCTTGGAGGGGGTATTGGAGAGTGCGCCTCCTGGGGACTCCCTTGTTCTACTGGGGGACTTCAACGCTCACGTGGGCAATGACAGTGAGACCTGGAGGGGTGTGGTTGGGAGGAACGGCCCCCCTGATCTGAACCAGAGTGGTGTTCTGTTATTGGACTTCTGTGCTCGTCATGGATTGTCCATAACGAACACCATGTTTAAGCATAAGGGTGTCCATATGTGCTCTTGGCACCAGGACACCCTAGGTCGCAGTTCGATGATCGACTTTGTTGTCGTCTCATCTGATCTGCGGCCGCATGTCTTGGACACTCGGGTGAGGAGAGGGGCGGAGCTGTCAACTGACCACTACCTGGTGGTGAGTTGGCTCCGATGGTGGGGGAGGATGCCGGTCAGACCTGGCAGACCCAAACGTATTGTGAGGGTCTGCTGGGAACGTCTGGCAGAGTCTCCCGTAAGACGGAGCTTTAACTCCCACCTCCGGGAGAGCTTTGAACACGTTCCAAGGGAGGCGGGGGACATGGAGTCCGAGTGGGCCGTGTTCCGCGCCTCTATTGTCGAGGCAGCTTATCGGAGCTGTGGCCGCAAGGTTGTTGGTGCCTGTCGTGGTGGCAACCCTCGAACCCGGTGGTGGACACCGGCAGTGAGGGATGCTGTCAGGCTGAAGAAGGAGTCCTATTGGGCCTTTTTGGCTTGTGGGACCCCGGAAGCAGCTGATAGGTACCGGCAGTCCAAGCGGCATGCGGCTCGGGTGGTTGCTGAGGCAAAAACTCGGGCGTGGGAGGAGTTCGGAGAGGCCATGGAGAATGACTTCCGTACGGCTTCGAGGCGATTCTGGTCCACCATCCGGCGTCTCAGGGGGGGAAAGAGGTACGAGACCAACACCATTTATGGTGGAGGTGGCGTGCTACTGACCTCAACTCGGGATGTTGTGAGTCGGTGGGCGGAATACTTCGAAGACCTCCTCAATCCTACTGGCACGTCTTCCACTGAGGAAGCAGAGCCTGGGGACTTTGGGTCGGGTTCTCCGATCTCTGGTGCTGAGGTCGCCGAGGTGGTTAAAAAGCTCCGCGGTGGCAAGGCTCCGGGGGTGGATGAGATTCGCCCGGAGTTCCTTAGGGCTCTGGATGTTGTAGGGTTGTGTTGGCTTACGCGACTCTGCAATATCGCGTGGACATCGGGGGCAGTTCCCTTGGATTGGCAGACTGGGGTGGTGGTTCCCCTATTTAAAAAGGGGGACCGTAGGGTGTGTTCCAACTATAGGGGGATCACACTCTTAAGCCTCCCTGGTAAGGTCTATTCAGGGGTTCTGGAGAGGAGGGTCCGTCGGATAGTCGAACCTCGGATTCAGGAGGAGCAGTGTGGTTTTCGTCCTGGTCGTGGAACACTGGACCAGCTCTACACCCTCAGCAGGGTCCTGGAGGGTGCGTGGGAGTTTGCCCAACCAGTTTACATGTGCTTTGTGGACTTGGAGAAGGCATTCGACCGCGTCCCTCGGGGGGTTCTGTGGGGGGTACTCCGGGAGTATGGGGTACCAGGCCCTTTGATAAGGGCTGTTAGGTCCCTGTACGACCGGTGTCAGAGCTTGGTCCGCATTGCCGGCAGTAAGTCAGGCTCGTTTCCGGTGAGAGTTGGACTCCGCCAAGGTTGCCCTTTGTCACCGATTCTGTTCATAACTTTTATGGACAGAACAATAGAAATATTTAATGAAAATGCTAAAAGCATATCCATAAGTTGTGTATATCGATCACCAGGATCAAATATAGAAATATTCACCGATAAAATCATACTATTGGAAAAGAGTTTAAATAAAAAAGTTTTCTTGTGTGGAGACTTTAAAGTGAAACTAAACCCAGGTTGAGACGGTAACTCCTCCTTCCAAAATCTCCCTGAAAATGGGCGTGTCGAGAGACAAGGAGGGGTGGAGGTAGAGTTGTGCTTTTGTTCACGCCTCCACCTGCAACAACCTAAAGCAAATTAAACCTCTAGCCAACAACATACACCAAGCAACAACAAAGAATAAACATGTAGATGTATTTATCCATTCCATCCAAAACCAAAGGCCTAAAAAAATGAAAATGAAAATAAAAATAAAACCGCTTGTCAGGAGTGAAATGCAGCATTTCCATATAAGGTATGCACTTCTCATCTCTGCAGGGGATTGGCTCTGCTTGAACCACCTGTGTGACATCACACATGAGCAGACATGTCACACATGAGCGTTTGCACAAATAAGAAAATTAAGGTGTAATCCACCAGTTCAACCCATAGAACTACCGTAAACACATTTTTAGACCAAATATTGCCAAATATTGCCAATTTACACAGATATGCACAATTATGTGAGAATAAACACAGCCATAGTGCTAGATAACATTTTAAACACATTCTAGGGAGTTTATCAGCTAAAAAAAGTTAATTTTGGGTTTAGTCGCACTTTAATATTGACCTGGGAAATAAAACAGATTCAAATAACATCAGCACATTTCTAAATTCAATGTATAGTTTAAATCTTTATCCGTTAATATCAAAACCAACAAGAATTACAACTCATAGTGCTACGATAATTGACAACATTTTCACAAATATAACAAATGGGGATGTGACAGGTGGTATCTTAACAACTGATTTAAGTGATCATTTACCAGTTTTCACTATCTACAGAGATGATCAAAACATTACAAAAGAAGTTACAATTAATTAATTTTGTCGCAGTTGACCCCGGGGGGTCATTGTGTGTGGTCGCTGGTGGGGTTCGCCCGGTTCTTCCCCTTGGTCGGATCTGGGGAGTGGACGAGTGGCTCGTCCTGTTCGGGTGGTCCTTGGGACTCTGGGCTCGGGGTCCTTCCTGGGGTCTTGGGCTCTGATCGCCCCTTCGTCTGTCTCGGGCTTTGGGGGGACGGGTCTCTGATGCTTCACAGTCGCTACTAAATGTTCTATTGGAGGAACCTTATTCACTTATGCATGCTCACAACCACACACAAATGGATGCAGGGATGTATATGTAGATATATGCAGATATGTAGATGGGTATATGAATGAATATAAATGTATATGTATGTATACTGTATATATATTTGTAGGTATGGGTATGTGTTTTTATAGAAATCTTCTGCAGGGTCATGAATATTATCAGTCTTTATGCATGTATGTTTCGTTGCTGTGTTCTGTCATGTGCTTTGCAGGATTGTGGACGGAGGTTCGGTGTGTTTGCCTTGTGCTCTTTTTGTGGATAATTGTTGTTTTGTTGTCTTACTCTCTCTTTTCTTTCTTTCTCTCTTAAAAAAAAAATATATATATATACATATTGGAGTGAGAGGATGGCTATAAGGTGTGAAGGGAGGCCATCTATAAATGGAAAAAAAAAATAATAATAATAATAAACACATCAAAAAAAGCTATGGATCAATTAAAAGATGATTTACAGAAGCAAAACTGGAAGGACGTATATATTGATGATGTTAATAGATCATATGATGAATTTATGAATATTTTAGAAGCTCTGTATGAAAAGAATTGTGTGCAAAGAAATCGTAGAAAAAGAAATATTGTCGACCAACCTTGGATGACTAAAGGGTTGAGAAATGCTTGTAAAAAAATTACTTGTATTCATGTTTCTTAAAAACGAGAACACAACAAGCTGAAGAGAAATATAAAAAATACAAAAATAAATTGGTAATGATTATAAGAAAATGCAAGAAAGAATACTATAGTGATTTATTAAACAAGAGTAATGGTGACACTAAAACAACATGGCGAGTTATAAATGATGTTCTAAAAAGTCATAAAGCGAAAACAAACATTGCAAAATATTTTGTGAAAGATGACAAAGAAATACATGATGAGAATGATATCGTAAATGAATTTAATCAATATTTTGTAAATATTGGATCAAGCCTTGCAGCTAAAATACCAAAAATAGATAATAATGTGTGTCATTCAATTAAAAGCTGCACAAACAGTATTTTTCTTAATGGGACATTAACAGCAGATCTCCAGTCCATCACAGAGACACCCCGGACAACAGGTCTCCAGTCCATCACAGAGACACCCCGGACAACAGATCTCCAGTCCATCACAGAGACACCCCGGACAACAGGTCTCCAGTCCATCACAGACACACCCCGGACAACAGATCTCCAGTCCATCACAGACACACCCCGGACAACAGATCTCCAGTCCATCACAGAGACACCCCGGACAACAGATCTCCAGTCCATCACAGAGACACCCCGGACAACAGATCTCCAGTCCATCACAGAGACACCCCGGACAACAGATCTCCAGTCCATCACAGAGACACCCCGGACAACAGATCTCCAGTCCATCACAGACACACCCCGGACAACAGATCTCCAGTCCATCACAGAGACACCCCGGACAACAGATCTCCAGTCCATCACAGAGACACCCCGGACAACAGATCTCCAGTCCATCACAGAGACACCCCGGACAACAGATCTCCAGTCCATCACAGAGACACCCCGGACAACAGATCTCCAGTCCATCACAGAGACACCCCGGACAACAGATCTCCAGTCCATCACAGAGACACCCCGGACAACAGATCTCCAGTCCATCACAGAGACACCCCGGACAACAGATCTCCAGTCCATCACAGAGACACCCCGGACAACAGATCTCCAGTCCATCACAGACACACCCCGGACAACAGATCTCCAGTCCATCACAGAGACACCCCGGACAACAGATCTCCAGTCCATCACAGACACACCCCGGACAACAGATCTCCAGTCCATCACAGAGACACCCCGGACAACAGATCTCCAGTCCATCACAGAGACACCCCGGACAACAGATCTCCAGTCCATCACAGAGACACCCCGGACAACAGATCTCCAGTCCATCACAGAGACACCCCGGACAACAGATCTCCAGTCCATCACAGACACACCCCGGACAACAGATCTCCAGTCCATCACAGAGACACCCCGGACAACAGATCTCCAGTCCATCACAGACACACCCCGGACAACAGATCTCCAGTCCATCACAGAGACACCCCGGACAACAGATCTCCAGTCCATCACAGAGACACCCCGGACAACAGATCTCCAGTCCATCACAGAGACACCCCGGACAACAGATCTCCAGTCCATCACAGACACACCCCGGACAACAGATCTCCAGTCCATCACAGACACACCCCGGACAACAGATCTCCAGTCCATCACAGAGACACCCCGGACAACAGATCTCCAGTCCATCACAGAGACACCCCGGACAACAGATCTCCAGTCCATCACAGAGACACCCCGGACAACAGATCTCCAGTCCATCACAGACACCCCGGACAACAGATCTCCAGTCCATCACAGACACCCCGGACAACAGATCTCCAGTCCATCACAGAGACACCCCGGACAACAGATCTCCAGTCCATCACAGAGACACCCCGGACAACAGATCTCCAGTCCATCACAGACACACCCCGGACAACAGATCTCCAGTCCATCACAGACACACCCCGGACAACAGATCTCCAGTCCATCACAGACACACCCCGGACAACAGATCTCCAGTCCATCACAGAGACACCCCGGACAACAGATCTCCAGTCCATCACAGAGACACCCCGGACAACAGATCTCCAGTCCATCACAGACACCCCGGACAACAGATCTCCAGTCCATCACAGAGACACCCCGGACAACAGATCTCCAGTCCATCACAGAGACACCCCGGACAACAGATCTCCAGTCCATCACAGACACACCCCGGACAACAGATCTCCAGTCCATCACAGACACCCCGGACAACAGATCTCCAGTCCATCACAGAGACACCCCGGACAACAGATCTCCAGTCCATCACAGACACACCCCGGACAACAGATCTCCAGTCCATCACAGAGACACCCCGGACAACAGATCTCCAGTCCATCACAGAGACACCCCGGACAACAGATCTCCAGTCCATCACAGACACACCCCGGACAACAGATCTCCAGTCCATCACAGAGACACCCCGGACAACAGATCTCCAGTCCATCACAGACACACCCCGGACAACAGATCTCCAGTCCATCACAGAGACACCCCGGACAACAGATCTCCAGTCCATCACAGACACCCCGGACAACAGATCTCCAGTCCATCACAGAGACACCCCGGACAACAGATCTCCAGTCCATCACAGACACCCCGGACAACAGATCTCCAGTCCATCACAGAGACACCCCGGACAACAGATCTCCAGTCCATCACAGACACACCCCGGACAACAGATCTCCAGTCCATCACAGAACACCCCGGACAACAGATCTCCAGTCCATCACAGACACCCCGGACAACAGATCTCCAGTCCATCACAGAGACACCCCGGACAACAGATCTCCAGTCCATCACAGAGACACCCCGGACAACAGATCTCCAGTCCATCACAGACACCCCGGACAACAGATCTCCAGTCCATCACAGAGACACCCCGGACAACAGATCTCCAGTCCATCACAGACACACCCCGGACAACAGATCTCCAGTCCATCACAGAGACACCCCGGACAACAGATCTCCAGTCCATCACAGAGACACCCCGGACAACAGATCTCCAGTCCATCACAGAGACACCCCGGACAACAGATCTCCAGTCCATCACAGACACACCCCGGACAACAGATCTCCAGTCCATCACAGAGACACCCCGGACAACAGATCTCCAGTCCATCACAGAGACACCCCGGACAACAGATCTCCAGTCCATCACAGAGACACCCCGGACAACAGATCTCCAGTCCATCACAGAGACACCCCGGACAACAGATCTCCAGTCCATCACAGAGACACCCCGGACAACAGATCTCCAGTCCATCACAGAGACACCCCGGACAACAGATCTCCAGTCCATCACAGAGACACCCCGGACAACAGATCTCCAGTCCATCACAGAGACACCCCGGACAACAGATCTCCAGTCCATCACAGAGACACCCCGGACAACAGATCTCCAGTCCATCACAGAGACACCCCGGACAACAGATCTCCAGTCCATCACAGAGACACCCCGGACAACAGATCTCCAGTCCATCACAGAGACACCCCGGACAACAGATCTCCAGTCCATCACAGAGACACCCCGGACAACAGATCTCCAGTCCATCACAGAGACACCCCGGACAACAGATCTCCAGTCCATCACAGAGACACCCCGGACAACAGATCTCCAGTCCATCACAGAGACACCCCGGACAACAGATCTCCAGTCCATCACAGAGACACCCCGGACAACAGATCTCCAGTCCATCACAGACACACCCCGGACAACAGATCTCCAGTCCATCACAGAGACACCCCTGACAACAGATCTCTAGTCACAGAGACACCTCAGACAACAGATCTCCAGTCCATCACAGACACGCCCAGGACAGGTCTCCAGTCCAGACGTCTCAGATGCATTTTTTGGACCAAACAGGATGGATGAAAACAAACGGATGGATGAAGATGCATCTAAACTTGGTTTTGTTGTAAATAAATGTGTAAATTTACAAAAAAAGAATCTAGAATGCTTAATTGTTGATGGATAAAAATACACAAATAAAAACTAGTAAAAAATATAAAATCATTAATTTTGGCACAATCTACTGCTTAAATAATATTTCATACAAATATAAAACTTTACCCATTTTAATAACAACTGAATAAGTCAAAAGGAAGCTGGCTTTTTATTTTTTATAAACATGTCACCATAAGACATTCCTTAGTTTGTAGCCTTAAAACAGACACACTGAAAAGATGCATCACAAAAAGTTTATTGTCATAGTTTGATTTAGCTTTTATCCACTTTAACAGCAGGGTTCTCCATCTGCGTTCCTGTGATGCTTTTGTTCTCCATGGGCAAGAAGAGTTGAACAAGGTGACGTGTAGGGAGTTTTGATCACATCATCCAACACCTTAAACAGAAAAATGTGGCTTTGTTTTATATATATATATATATATATATATATGTTAATATATGAC
>JBBPBX010054211.1:11050-23555 GCA_038048925.1 Garcialebias charrua
CAGGAGCTCCGAGACACACACAAAGAGAAAAAGTAGGAAGGAGAAGAACAGGGGAGGGAGAGGAAAAGGCGTCCGTCTTGCTCAAGATGGACACTTTTTATACAGAGCAAACTTTTATATGCCTTCATACCTCTCCTCCTACATGTCTCTGCATGAGTGCAGCTACAGCATGCACTCTCGGGACATTATTACCTGCAGTGTTCCGTCAGTGAGGACTGATTTTTGCAAAAGGGCCTTCTCCTACTCTGCTCCTGCTTCCTGGAATATCTTTAAAAATTATCTGAAGCTCTCGACCTTGACCTCTCTAAATGGCTTTAAGAATCAGTTTGAATATTGGCAAAAACGAAGGCAGACGTGTTCCTCTTTTTAGTTATCTTTGCCTTATAATCTATCTGTTTTGCTACTGACATCTTTTTTAACTTGTTAAAAAAATTTGTATGCCTCTATCATGATTGTCTATTGTTGATTGTCAAAGGTAAGTCTATTGTCGCTGTTGTCATCATTCTTTGTTGAAACCAGGTCTCTCTTGTAAATGAGTCCTCGAGGCTCAATGGGATAAACCTGCCTACATAAAGGTTGAATATAAAGCAGATTTTACAGTATATAAAGCAAATTTTATACAAAAGTTTGCTTTCACTTGACACTATATTTTCCCTTTTTAATTGTAAAAAACAACACAAACAGGTATAATTTACAGCAAAGTAGAACTTTTGAGGTCTCAAACCCATCTTAGTATTTTTTTTACACTTTAATGTATTTTTGATCTGGAAGTTGCAAGCTTATGCTGTTTAAAGAATACAACATATTGCAAGTATCTACATGAAACTTGTTATAGGTCAATCCTTATCTTTAAGAGTCGTGCTTGGGCAGTCCTAATCTATACATACAACTGTGTTACTTTCAGCTCTTGTTTGACAAGCACATACTTGCTGCAGGTCATTTTATAGGACAGTGACAAACTGCAGTTTCCTGCTTCACTGGGCACACACATTCTCAAAAGATACAAGATTGAAGGTATTCATGTGCACATGGCTGTGCACATTTACATGCACACACTTTGTGCTAATTTACAACCCCCCACCTACTCACTGCCCACACAGAACTCTTCAGGCATGTCAAAATGTCATCATAACCCCATGTAGTCGCTATTATGAAATGTAAAAATTTGCTCATTTTTCTTTAATCACATTCACTGGCATTTCCAGGTCATCAATCTCATAAACTCTCTTAGGGGGCCCTGTCTACCTCCAAACAGCATTCTCACAATTACTTGGAAGAAACAGAGCAGTCATACGAGAAAAACTGGATTCAAAAATGGATTGAATAATGTTCTATAAATCGTGCCTCTGGTATTAATAACATGAATAACAACAGCTTTGTTAGAGGTCCTGGAAGAAACTTTTCCCCACAACACCATGTTGTTTTTAGGGATGGGGCTGATCCGATCTGGTATCGGTATCGGCCTCCGATACCAGCATAATTTACGTATACATAGTTCCCACACAGTGGCGAGTATTGCGCAATACCGGGATTTTCGCCACTCCTAAAGGCAGAAATGGTGGACAAACACACTCGAGCTACCACAGCTAAATACATTACTAGCTTCACAAAGGCTGGCAGTGGTCAGAGTTAAATGAGTTGTAGAAAGAAAATCATGGTAGACGAAGCTGACAACTTGTCACAAAGTAGTTACTCTGATATCATTAATTATTTAATTACTACGAAGAGAGCACACCGGCTTCATAGCGCAGAGCTTCACAGCTTTAAATCCAAAAAAGATGTGTAAACTGTCTCAATCATATCTAACCAGCTAAATAAAGGTTTAACTAAAATAACACACAGCCAGCACAAACAGTCCAGCCTGAACATGGACCAGGACCAGCACTTTGAGTGTTACCGTGTTGGAAGTTAGCATGTCGCGTTAGCAGAGGGTAAATCGCACGGAGGCTCGCGGGAGCTCAGGTCGGACGGCGTGGATCCGTCGCGGCCGCGGGGGCACGTCCCATGGGACCGACGCGTCGCCCGCACGACTTGGCTCCCGTCCTCCTTCCCCCACTGGGGCGGTCTCCCCGCCGGTCCCGGAGGACCGGCGAGACCGTGAGGAGGCCGTTGTCGCGTTAGCGAGATGCTAAGCTAACCACAGCAAGACGGTGTTGCTAAATAATGAAAAAAAAAAAAACAGCTCTAACACACAGACAGTTGTACTCTAACATTGTTCTGACATTGTTTCACAAAATGATTTATGTAGAATATTTTGTTTACCGGCCAAAAGCACGACGTCTTCTGAGCAGATCCAAGCAGAGATGGGGCGGTTGTGAGTTTTCTCCGATGAGATAAATCCTTCACGTTTACTTTTTTTTTGATTAAGTGAAACCTGCGCGTTGCCCAAACGTCTACCCAACTGGAACACCCACTGACCCAACACAAAGTAACCATTGCAATAAATTAGAAATTAACAAAAAAAACAACGTGAAAAATGGACATCCACTATACTGCGCTCTTACTGCTGCGCCACCTCTAAGCATGATGGTCCACCCGGAAATTCCACAGATGTGACGTCACATAGGAACTATGTATTGGATTTTTCCGATCCAACCTGACGATATTTCTGATCCACATGCATGTGTGTGTCTGATGAAACACCACATGTGGTTCCCTGCCAGCTGCTCTGCACGTTGGCTTCAAACTATGGAAGGATTTCCTGAATGGAGGCGTGTCTCATGAACCCAGAGTAATAAGACCCGCCTCACATTCAGGAAATCCATTTCATAGTTTGCAGCCAGCTACAATGTGCAATAGCACTGTGGCTAACAGCTAGCCAACTTTTCATCGTAACATGTCCGCTGTGTGGAAGTATTTTACACTAAACACCGCAAGGCAGCAACGTGCAATGTCTGCAGAGCCATAGCGTCACATTAAACCGCAGTCAAGTTAGTTTTACGTTGGACATTCAAGCTCCATGGCTTCAGCGGGGCACTCCTCTCGCTCTATCCGTAGAAGGCAACCCGACCATGGCCACCCGTGCCTAATCTAATCCGCTCAGTCTGCTCATCTCGGACGAGGGACAGGCTGAGCGCGGCTGAAGTAAATCAGACCGCCTGTTTAGGACTGAACAAGAGTAGTGCCCCCCTAAAGCCACGGCGCTCGAAGTTTATTGAGAAGTTGCTAAACTTCATTGTAATTAATGACCAACTGCTATCACCTGTAGAAAACGAAGGATTTCACAGCTTGATGCTTGCAGCCAAGATATAGTTTACCCTCCAGCAGATATTTATCAGTACAACAGTAGACAATCATAAAAAAGCATTTGAACTAAAAATTACAAGAATATTTTATTTATTCAAAATTTGAAAATTTTGAAAATTTGGGATTTTCGCTTTCCCTTCTCTGGAGCCATGGCTGAGAATTTGTCACGGGCGACACCGGGGGGTCATTGTATGTGGTCGCTGGTAGGGGTTTGTCCGGTTCTTCCCCTTGGTAGGATCTGGAGAGTGGGCTAGTGGCTCGTCCTGTTCGGGAGGTCCTGGGGACTCTGGGCTCGGGGTCCTTCCCGGGGTCTTGGGCTTTGATTGCTCCTTCGTCTGCCTCGGGCTTTGGGGGGACGGATCTCTGATGCTTCACAGTCGCTACTAAATGTTCTATTGGAGGAACCTTATACACTTATGCATGCTCACAACCACACACAAATGGATGCAGGGATGTATATAAGTCAAAAGTCAAAGTCAACTTTATTGTCAGAACTGCAATATGTACAGGACATACACAGGACCGAAATTGCGTTTCTCTCAGTCCCTCGGTGCAACAGTAACCATCTAAACACTAAACACTAAAACATTTAATAAACATAAGCATAAAATAGTAAAAAAGTGTAACACTGTCCTGAGTTTTTTCATAATAGTATAAAAGTATGAAAATTTACACCAACACTGAAACACCAAACACCCCTAAAACACCAAACACCCAATGAACATAAGCATAAAATGAAATAATAAAAGTGTAATACTGTCCTGAGTTTTTGCATAGTAGTATGAAAAGTATAAAAACGTAAATCTATAAAATAAACTGAAGTTTCTAGCGTTGACATTTGCAAAGAGTGGCACAGCAGCATATAAGTTAATGTACACAGTACATGTATGAGGTAGTTGATGTTGGTATAGAGGCAAAGTGGCATATGAAGTAAGGCACATAAGGCACATTTGGCATCCTTAGATAAGGCTAGTCAGAGAATGCTGTATATGTATCTGCAGTAGTGTAGATAAAAGTAGTGTAAATGTAAACAGTAGTAATAAATGTAAAGCAGTAGTAATAAATGTAAACAGTATTAATAAATGTAAACAGTGAATGTAAACAGTAGTATGACTATAGGCAGTAATGTAATACAAACATTAGTGCAAATATGAGAAGTAGTGCAAACTGAATGAACACATGACCGAGAGTTTAGTGAATAACCCGTTTGATGACACAGAGTCCAGTGTTAAAAACTTTGTGTTGAGTGGTAATGTGTGAGAAAGTTTTTTGTGTTAAGGCAGTTCAAATGGGAGGGGAGGCAGAGCAGGCAGAGTGTTTAGCATTCTGACTGCCTGATGAACAGAGCTGTCTCTCAGTCTGCTGGTACGAGCCTGGAGACTCCTCAGTCTCCTCCCTGATGGCAGCAGTCTAAAGCGGCTGTGTAGTGGGTGTGTGGGATCACCTGCCATGCAGTGGGCTTTCCGAGTGAGGCGTTTGCTGTGTAAGTCCTGCAGTGAGGGCAAGGAGGTGCCGACGATCTTCTCAGCTGCTTTCACGATGCGCTGGAGGCTCTTGCGGCAGGATGCAGTGCATGCACCAAACCACACAGTGATGCAGCTGGTCAGGACACTTTCTATGGCACCTCTGTAGAAGGTGCACATGATGGAGGTTGAAGCTCCAGCCCTTTTCAGCTTGCGGAGAAAGTAGAGGCGCTGGTGAGCCTTCTTCGCCAGTGCTGCAGTGTTCCTGCTCCAGGACAGGTCCTTTGAGACGTGCACTCCCAGGAACTTGGTGCTGTCCACTCTCTCCACTGCGGTGCTGTTGATGGTCAGAGGGGCATGTTGTGCATCCCTCTTCCTGAAGTCCACGACAATCTCCTTTGTCTTCTCCACGTTGAGAGTGAGATTGTTGTGTCCGCACCACAAGGCCAAGCGGCTCACCTCGTTCCTGTAGTCCGTCTCATCGTTGTTGCTGATGAGACCTACCACTGTTGTGTCGTCCGCAAACTTGATGAAGTGGTTGGAGCTGTACGATGGTGTGCAGTCGTGTGTTAGCAGGGTGAATAGAAGGGGGCTCAGCACACATCCTTGTGGGGCCCCTGTGTTCAATGTGATGGTGCTAGATGTGTTACTCCCGATCCGTACTGTCTGTGGTCTCCCGGTCAGGAAGTCTAGCAGCCAGTTACACATTGAGGTGTTCAGCCCCAGACTGTCCAGTTTATGGATGAGCTGTTGGGGGATGATGGTGTTGAATGCCGAGCTGAAGTCGATGAACAGCATTCTAACATAAGAGTCCTTCGTGTCCAGATGTGTGAGAGCTGTGTGGAGGGCAGAGGAGATGGCATCGTCGGTTGAGCGATTAGGTCGGTATGCAAATTGGAAGGGATCCAGGGAGGCAGGGAGGACAGATGTGATGCTTTTCATGACTAGCCGTTCAAAGCACTTCATCAGGATGGGGGTGAGTGCTACTGGGCGATAGTCATTGAGGCATGCGGGCGTTGCCTTCTTTGGGACAGGGATGATGGTGGTGGCTTTGAAACAGGTGGGGACGATGGCCTGGCTTAGTGAGATGTTAAAGATGTCCGTGAAGACCGCTGCGAGTTCCCCTGCACAGTCTTTCAGCACACGACCAGGTATGTTGTCAGGACCAGAGGCCTTCCGGGCGTTAATCTTGATGAATGAACGCCTTACGCTGTCTGAGGACAGCGCCAGCACCTGGCCATCAGGAGAGGGGGGGAATTTATGTGCAGGTGTGCTGTTACTTGCCTCAAACCGAGCGAAGAACTCATTCAGTTCATTCAGCGTAGAGGTTGAGCTGTCACAGGTCTGGGGGGGGGGTTTGTAGTCTGTGATGGTCTGTATTCCCTGCCACAGACTGCGTGTATCCTTGCTGTCCTTGAAACGGTGAGCTATTTTCCTGGAATACTGCTCCTTGGCCTCACTGATGCCCTGAGCCAGGTTCTTTCTGGCTGCCTTCAGGCCCACCTGATCTCCCGCTTTGAAGGCAGCATTCCTGGCTTTCAGGAGTCTGTGAACCTCAGCTGTCAGCCATGGCTTCTGATTAGCCCGAACAGTGATGGTTTTGAGGTTGGTAACATCATCAATGCACTTGGCGATGTATGAACATACAGTGTCTGAGTACTCCTGGAGACATGTGTTGTTGTTTGTGGTAGCAGCTTCTTTGAACATACCCCAATCTGTGGTGTCAAAACAGTCCTGGAGTGCCTCTGAAGACCCCTCTGGCCACACTCGTATCTGCTTGCGGACTGGTTTTGTGACTTTCACCAGCGGCCTGTATGCTGGCTTTAGCATAACACAGATATGGTCAGAAGCACCAATGTGGGGGAGGGGGAGGGCTCTGTAGGCATTTTTCATGGTGGTGTAAACTTGGTCCAGTGTGTTGTTTCCTCTTGTTGCAAAGTTTATGTTTTTGTATGTTTTTGGAAATACACTCTTTAAATCTGCATGGTTGAAATCACCAGCCGTGATGAGAAAAGCATCAGGATGGGCTGTTTGTTGCTCACTGATGTGCAGATATAGTTCATTCAAAGCCTCACTTCTAACTTTGCTGTTGGAGCTTGGAGGGATATATACAGCAACAATCAAAACAGCTGTAAACTCCCTCGGTAAATAGAACGGTCTGCATTTAATAGTCATGAACTCCACTAAATGTGAGCAGTGTTTGTAGACCACAGCAGCATCCAGGCACCATGCTTTGTTGATGTAAACACAGAGCCCCCCTCCCCTTGTCTTACCTCCCTCGAGGGTTCGGTCCGCTCTGTAGCATGTTAGCTCCCCTAGCTGGACAGCATGGTCCGGAACGTTGTTGTTGAGCCACGTTTCCGTGAATACAAACACACAGCAGTCTCTCACAGTCTTTTGTGTCGTTCGTAGCAGGCGTATATAATCCAGTTTATTGTCCAAGGAGCGCACGTTAGCCAAAACCATGGATGGGATCGCCGGTTTGTGTGGGCTAGCTGCTAGCCTAGCTCTGACACCTCCGCGTTTACCCCGCTTCTGTTTTCTGTCACGCCGCTTGTGGCGTTTCCACGGCGGGCGCGAAGAAGGGAGGCTCAGGGCCGGCTTCCGCTTTCTGTCCAGCCGCTTGTGGCGCTTCCACGGCGGCCGCGAAGAAGGGAGGCTCAGGGCCGGCTTCCGCTTACTGTCCAGCCGCTTGTGGCGCTCCCACGGCGGGCGTGATGAATTGAGGCTCGGGGCTGGCTTCCAGAGCAGGCCGCAGTCACGAAACTCGTTTAGCTTCTCTTCCAGCTCACGTAGCTTCTCCTGGAGGTCACTGTTTATTCCCAAATGAGCGGTTTTTCCGACATCAAGCAGGAACTCACGGCTATACTTGCGTTCTTGAACACGTAAACATGACGAAGACGTGCCGGCACATTGCGGCATGCAGGACAAAGAAGACGAAAACACAGTGTTGTCGGGAGAGAGAGAAGCCGCAGCCTTTGCACGCGCCGCCATCTTGAGTAAGATGTATGCATATATAGATGTATGCAGATATGTAGATGGGTATATAAATGAATATAAAAGTATATGTATGTATACTACTGTATATATATATTTGTAGATATGTAGATGGGTATATAAATGAATATAAAAGTATATGTATGTATACTACTGTATATATATATTTGTAGATATGTAGATGGGTATATATATAAATGAATATAAAAGTATATGTATGTATACTACTGTATATATATATTTGTAGATATGGGTATGTGTATTTATAGAATTCTACTGCAAGCTCATGAATATTATTAGTCTTTATGCATGTATGTTCCATTGTTGTGTTCTGTCATGTGCTTTGCAGGATTGTGGACGGAGGTTGGGTGTGTTTGCCTTGTGCTCTTTTGGTTGATAATTGTTGATTTGTTGTCTTACTTTCTCTTTTCTTTCTTTCTCTCTTAAAAAAAAATATTGGAGTGAGAGGATGGCTAAAAGGTGTGAAGGGAGGCCATCTATAAATGGAAAAAAAAAAAAAAAAAAAAAAAACGAAGCAAAAACAGCTACTTTAAAAAGCAATGCAAAATACTAAAAACAGGAATGTGTCTGTGTTGGTTTGTGCCATGAACTTAGCAGATGTTTAACGCCACTTAACTATTATTTCTTTTGAATTTAACTCATTAATTTAAAAGAAACAAAATCAAACCACCAAAAAGGGAAAAAAACATTGAATGAAAAGAGTGCAGAAAGAAGAAATAAATTGTTATATCTGCCCTTTATTTGAAAAAAAAAATAAAAAAAAATATATATAAATGTAGGAGCCATATAAAGGATTTAAGTTTAAAAGAAATGTTTATTTTGTTGCCTGAATTGATTCTGTGAGTTACAGCCAGGTTCTATTGTTTGAAGAAAAATAAGCATTTGGAATTGTATGCTGTTGAAGCTTATGACGTGGTGCCTTCTGATTGGCTGTTGAAATGGGTATAAATAGGACGTAAGCATTCGTTTATTCAGTAGAAGTCTGGCACCCGAAGAGTAACACAGTCTTTTGACCGTCACTTTCTATTTGTTTTGAATCTGTATGCCTTTTTTTTGTGTATATTTTTATTAAGTTCAGTAAAGACACAAATATAATCGCTGGATTCAAGACCTCCTTTTTTGAAGAAATGTGTCGCGTAAAAAAGAGCTTGAAGGGGCTAGACTAGTGAGAGCTTCTGCACTTACATCAAGTCAAAAGACTGAACATCAAGTCAAAAGAACTCTCATTCAGGACTCTTTCAAGACCAAGACAGAAAGGAAAGAGGACTTAGGACAATCTGAGAGTCGACTCCATCAAGGACCTTGCCGGAGTTGAAAAATAAAAGCTGCGAGCGCCGCCGTTGAGAGCAACAGAAACTTCAGGTTGGTTGCTAAGCAACAAAAAACGGTTGGTTGTTAAGCTAACAGGCGAACGGAGCCAGCATCTCCATTAACTCTGTGAACCGTGAAACAGAAATCCTACACATAAAGGAACTCTTTCACACACGTTTGTGTGATCGTTTTAGAAGAGTTAGAAGCTGTGGAAGCTCACAGTTTGTGTGTAAAGATTTAAAAGAAAAGTAAACGGGACAAGATGTCAGACGTTGGTGAAGTTGCGGCCGTTGGCCAGAAGAGGGAGCCAAAGCCCACAGAACGAGCTGTTGATGAGAAACTCATCAGATTAAAAGGAGCCATAAGAGGCAAGCTGTCACAATTAACAAAAGAGAAGAATAACATTGAAAGATTGAAACAAAATGAATGCAATGTTGATTTCATAGCTAAAGAATCTTTACCAAACTTTGACAAATGCCTGGGAGAGTATAAACGCATTAATGAAGAACTGTGTGAACTGTTAAATGAAGATGATAAATGCAAAGACCAAGATGTGTTCGAGCATAGACATTCTGAGTTTAAACTTTTCATACAAAGCATTATACAATGGATAAACGATGTAATATGCCCTCCAGAGGATGATGTTGGTCCACACAACAGTGTTTCAAAGGCTAACTCAGTTATAAGCAGTGCATCACAAGGATCAAGTACAATTTCAACGCGGCTGAGAATTAAAGCAGAACGTGAAGCACTCTTAGCAAGAGCAGCAGCTATGAAAAACAAAGAAGCCATTCAACTAGAAGAAGCCCGTCTGAAATTTAGAAAAGAGCAACTAGAAATTGAAACAGAACTTGCTATTTCAGATGCAAAATTAAAGGTGTATGAAGAGTTTGAAGACGCTCAGAAGTCTGAGGTTGATTATTTTCAAGCTACTCCAAAACTCAGAACTGAGCCTGTTCATTCTGCAGGCAAATCAGAAAAACAAGAAACATTCTCAGAGGATGGACAGCAGGCAAATCTCAACCCTCCTGTATCAAAGAAGTCTCCTTCAAAGAGCACTCCAACACATGTCCAGTGTTCTGATGCTTTTTCAGCTGATCTGTTTCAGGTTCTGCAGCAACAAAATCACCATACTGAAATGCTCATAAAACAGCAAGGCTTGTCCCGACTTCCTCAGAGAGAAATTTCAGTATTTACAGGTGACCCCCTTACCTACAGATCCTTCATAAGAGCCTTTGAGCATGCCATTGAGAACCAAACGGATAGCCAACAAGATCGTTTGTATTATCTAGAACAGTTCACAGGCGGAGAACCGCTAGAACTTGTACGTAGTTGTGAGCACATGAAGCCAGACAGAGCTTATAGAGAAGCAAGAGTTTTGCTTGATCGACACTATGGAGATGAGTTAACCATTTCCACAGCATATATCAAAAAAGCTATGGAATGGCCTCAAATAAAACCAGATGACAGAAAGGGGCTGAATACATTTGCATTATTTCTGATTGGATGTTCCAACACATTAACTGATGTGGACTACATGTGTGAAATGAACAACCCAACAAACATGAAAAGCATATTGTGCAAACTTCCATATAAACTGAAAGAAAAGTGGAGAAGTCATGCTTACAACTTTAAAGAAAGAAAAGGAACACCAGCCAAATTTCCTGATCTTGTAGAGTTCATCTACCAACAAGCAAAGATTGCCAATGATCCGTTATTTGGAGATATTCTTGATGCCATTCCATGTAGTCAGAGTGGGGCACAAAAGAAATTTGACCAAGTTAAAGGCCTTTCAAAGAGAAGCAGTTTTGCTGTGAATATATCTCCTGCTGAAAAGGATGTAACAAAGAGTCAACATGATGAAACTTCATCATTCAAAACAAGTGCTTTTCAAAGCCCATGTCTTTACTGTAAGAACAGCCATGCTTTGAGTGTTTGCAACAAAATTAAAGAAAAGCCTTCGAAAGACAGAATACAGTTTCTGAAATCACAAGGTCTTTGTTTTGGATGTCTAACTGCAGGTCATCTATATAAAGACTGTAGAAAAAAGGCCTCATGTTCGGACTGTTCTCTTAAGCACCCCACTATTCTACATGTGTTGAAGCAGGACGTTGTGTCAGAAGAAAACAATGTGGATGACAACCCACAAAACACAAGTGAAGTTACAAGTGCTCTTGTGTCTGCCGGTTGTAAAAGTGAAGTCACTGGGGCCGGAGAAAATGACTGCATACTTCCCATTGTACCTGTACAAATAAGACACAAGAAAAACAAGAAGATCATTAAGACTTATGCATTCCTGGATCAAGGTAGCACAGCAACCTTTTGCACCGAGGATCTTGCGAATAAGTTAAATATTCGAGGGAAAAAGAAAGAAATCCTTCTCCGCACCATGGCACAGGAACAGAAAGTCTGTAGTTATGTTCTTACAGATTTAGAGGTCTGTGGCCTCGATGAACAAGACTTCATCACGCTGCCAGATGTGTACACTCAACCAGACATCCCTGCAACAAGAAGTAATATACCAAAAGAGCAAGATTTGGAGAGATGGCCTTACCTGAACCAAGTTCATCTTCACAGACTAGAGTCAAATATTGGACTTCTCATTGGAGCTAATGCTCACCAGGCTATGGAGCCATGGAAGATCATCAACAGCCAGAATGATGGACCTTATGCTGTGAAAACAGCTCTGGGCTGGGTGGTAAATGGACCAATCAGCAGATGTCAAGGTATGGACTTATGTGTCACTAAAAAACAAGATTTTCTTGTCAATCGCATATCTGTATTGAACATTAAAGACATGCTGGTGAAGCATTATCATGCAGATTTCCCAGAACGTCAGTATGAGGACAAACAAGAACCATCTCGGCAGGATAAACAGTTCATGCATGCTGTAACTACACCAGAACAGCTCACAGATGGTCATTATTGCATCAAGCTGCCTCTGAAAGATGACATGAGACCCTTTCTGGCACCAGAGACGGATAAAGAAAAAGACAGAGTCCCAACACCTCCCTCTCCTCCCAAGAAGAAAAAGAGTGAAACAAAGAAACATTGTGCCAACTCAGATGAAGATGATGACGAGCATGTTCATATGAAAAAACACAAAAATGAGAAGGCAAAGGAGGCAGGAAAGCATAAAGACAAAAGACAAAAGGGAAATAAAAAGAAAGCAAAGAAGGATGCTAGTGGTTCAACCAATCTGTTTAAAAAGTTCCTGCTCAACTGTGAGGCTAAAGATCGAGCTCCTCGCAGGCCACCAACTCATCCACCTGCTGTAGAGAAAAGCAGCAGCAAGCCCACAAAGTTAACAGGAAAGACTGAAAAGTTTTCCAAGCCTGCTAAGAAGTCTGCTACACAGAAACCAGACCACGAGAAGACAGAGAGGACCAAGCAACAAGAGGCTTCCAGACCGGACCATAGTTCTGGCTTTAGCCTGGACAGTGACGAACAAGAAGAGGAATGCACGG